>JAHZNP010001028.1:0-36071 GCA_020615345.1 Triops cancriformis
CTCGTCTGTACGAAAGTCGGATGTTTCACTTTTACTTTTCCTGGCTCAGGTTTACCTGACGCGTGTAGGGCGTGATCCAGAAAACGAGGGGTATACGTGTACCATGGAACAGCCAAACCAATAATCAAGAGCATCCAGTTCCGCTGCAGTTATCTATTTAGGTGAAGGTTACTTTAGTTCTGCCTTGCTCGGCCTTGCGGTGAACCCGTTGTAGACTACGGTTAAGGCCGTGTCGTTTACTGGTTTAATAGCTACTATGTTATTTTGTGGATTTTCTGGTAGGTACCATCCTTGCGGTTCCTTTTCCTACTGCTTTATTTTTAGTTACATGAGTCATGCTACTTTCATTGTCCGCCAGTTAAATTTTCTAGCTAGTACGCTTATAGGGGTTTCGCTTGGTGACTTAAGTACATTAAAAATTTATTTTTGGTTTCCATTGTATCATAGTGATATTTCGAAGTGTTAAATAATCTTCACTGGCCTAATAATCAGAACAGAAGTCAAACCTTGAAGGGCAGTTCCCATGGTGTGTTTGATTAGGGGTTTTACACACCTTGCTACTTTTTACCGCAAAATTGACAGTCTTACCATAAGCTTGGGGATTGCGTTGGGGATGTGGTACGGGATTGCGGTACGTTTTCTAGTGCAAAATTGTATTTAGATTCCAGATATAGGTCTTTATTAGATGAGCCTTCTGAGGCCATTATAGTTTGCTGAACAACAATGCCTTCCTAGTTTTAGTACACTGCGATGGTATCAGAGCTCACACGAACAAGAGCTGACCTGTTGGAAGCAGGCGCGTAGAAAGGGGGTCTGTTTTTTTTTTTTTTTTTTGGTGGGGGTGAGGGATGGGGTGGGGGTGGATGTTACCGACTGGATTTGACGATTTTACCGATTCTACTTTGACATTTTTTTTACCGAACAGTATAGTATTGGATCAGTTATTCAAGTAGTATTTCAACTTCACGTATTTGAAAATACACTTTCGATTTCCAAATTTTACCGATGACGACCAAAAATTTTACCGCTTGGCTTTGTGAACAATTATTGGGGGGTACACCCCCCACCCCCATCGCGACGCCCTGGATGGACGAGACTTGCTTCTATTGACAATTGTGAGCGCTAGTATAGGACTACTACTTGCAGGCATGACCCTAACCAAGATTTTGGTTGGGGTGGGGTCTATGACGTTACGTTGCTCTCTAACACGAGAAGTTTCTTCAGTTTTCCGCCGTTATTAATATACAATTTCGGAAGCTACATACGGGATATTTATGGGTCTTTATATATATTGAATCACCGCCAAATGACCACTTAGCTGTTCTTCAAAGTTTGTGCGCTTTTTTCCCCTGTACTGGAAAATCACATTATTAGTTTAAGCCATTTGTGCTGTTTCCGGAGCAATTCGAAGTTTTACCTAGTTTTGTGAAACACGCACCGATATGACCTTCTGCAGTTATTCTTTCTCATTTCTATAATACACCAGTGGAAAAATCCTTACAATTACAAGAAACCTACGATAGTAGAAGTTTGCACATCTGGATCAAAATATGTATTCATAAATAATTTCGTATGACACTTTAATAACGGGCAGGACTGGGGTACGCAACGGGTGCGGGATAGGCAGCAGGGGCGGGGTAGGCAGCGGGTGCAGGGTAGGCAGCAGGGGCGGGGAAGGCAACGGGAGTGCGAACGGTGGCCCAGACAGCGGCGACTTCAGGGGTAAGTTGAGGAGCAACGGGCAAGTGTTCACCCTTGGGCTGGAAGCCATTTTCGTCAGCGGCCCAGGTCAGAGTGAAACGTTGGCCATCGGGGGCAACCCAGTAGGTGGCGCCTTTGTTGGTGTTACCGGATTCGTAACCGATTTGCTTCTGGACTTGGGCTTCTTCGCGAGTAGTGGCATCAGATCCAGCGTAGCTATAATTGAGAAATATAAGATTAACTGGTATCCAAGGGAAATGTAGCCATCTTACCTCCATTGGCTGCTGCCGTCTGGGTTGCGGACATCGCTTTGGCTCACGATGGTGATCTCCGGCTGCTTGGCATAGCTAGGATAGGCTTGTGGGTAAGGCAAGCTAGCTGTGGAAGCAGCGGCCAAGAAAGCGGCGATGATGAAGATTTTCATTGTGACGGATGTGTTGTAGTATCAGAGGACGAGACTGAACTGATTTAACCGTTCGTCGTCCTTCTCTTTTATACTTCGAACCTATACTTGGCCCATTGAACAGTTGTATTGCCTTCGCGGTGAGAGCTTGTCCGTAGGAAAGTCGGATGCCTCACTTTTACTTTTCCGCATTTCAGCTTTACCTGGGCGGGTGGGGCGTGATCCAGAAGACTCAGTGTTTACGTACTATGACACGAGTGAGACAAAAAGGAAGAGTGTCCAGTTCTGCAGCAGTTGAAGGTCAACTCTATTTATGCCTTGCTCGGCCTTGTGATGAACCCATTGTTGACTACGGTTAAGGCCGTGTCGTTTACTGATTATTGGCTACGCTGCTGCAAGTTGTATGGATGGTCAGCAAAAGTTACTTCTTGGAAGTTCCTTTTCAATGTAGCTCTATTTTTAGCTGCGAGAGTATTCTGTTTTTATTGTCTACTTTTCCTTTTAATTTTTGTAAATAATTATACAGAAGTTCGTTTAATAATTTTTATTCGTTAAGAAAGGGTCTAACTTGCCTTTTAGCCAATTACCACTGTCGTTTTTTAATGTTATATAATGTCAATTTTGCTTCTTGAGAGGCAGTTCCCATGGATTGCTCGAACGGACCCGCTACACACATTTTTTCATTACTACATGTAACACGTAATACCCATCGTAATATGAATTGTCTATTGAAACGGTTACCTGACCTGTTACCCTGTCCACTGTTTGAAAAGAGCACAACACGTTTTTTTGTGGGTTGGTCCGGCCACAGTTTGTGATTGCTTGTGAAATTTGAATTCATTGTTTGTAACACTGTGGTTTTGTGTTATATTCCCGGCTCGTTTTAAATAAGGTGATATTTCATAATAAGAATGTAAATGCATATTGTGTTTTTTTTCTTTTCTTTTCAGGTTTAAATTGTTTTAATAAACTTATGTTTATTTGTATAAATTGCAACCCTGCCCTATTTTTTCTCTCTGATAAGGAAACCCAGAAATCTGAAACCGTTTTACACGGAGTGACTCAAATGATTCACCAAGTCTACAATAAAGCACAGACTACTGGTATAGCTGTCCTCAGCATCCCTATCTCTGCTTTATAATATTGATACAGCATGGCAAACGCTCACAAATACCCTGAACACTACAGTAGTAAGAAGATTCATATATGTGGATCAAAATATGTATTCATAAATAATTTCTTCTGATAATTTAATAACGGGCAGGGGTGGGGTACGCAGCGGGTGCTGGATAGGCAGCGGGGACGGGGTAGGCAGCAAGGGCGGGGTAAGCAACGGGAGTACGGACGGTGGCCCAGACTGCAGCGACTTCAGGGGTAAGTTGAGGAGGAACGGGCAAGTGTTCACCCTTGGGCTGGAAGCCATTTTCGTCAGCGGCCCAGGTCAAAGTGAAACGTTGGCCATCGGGGGCAACCCAGTAGGTGGCGCCTTTGTTGGTGTTACCGGATTCGTAGCCGATTTGTTTTTGGACTTGGGCTTCTTCGCGAGTAGTGGCATCAGATCCAGCGTAGCTATAATTGAGAAGTATTAAATTAACTGGTATCCAAGATAAAGTAGCCATCTTACCTCCATTGGCTGCTGCCGTCTGGATTGCGGACATCGCTTTGGCTTACGATGGTGATCTCCGGTTGCTTGACGTAGCTAGGATAGGCTTGTGGGTACACGCTAGCAGCGGAGGCAGCGGCCAAAAAAGCGGCGATGATGAAGAATTTCATTGTTTGTTCTCTTGTGTCGTGAATGAGACTGAACTGGTTTAACAGACGTTTGCTGCTGCTCTTATAGTGCTTCAGAATTAGGCAGTGGCATTCGCCTTGATCTGTTGCTCGCGTTGGGCAAGGGCGGCGACCGCGTGTTCTTCACGTTTACTTTTACAATGGAAAATTAATGAAAAAGGAAAGCTGTTTCGAGCATGAATCTTGTACCGAGGAGCTAATAATCATGCTTAATTTTTCAGCCTGTAGGTGTAGATCAATGAGAAGGGTCCTTTTTTATTACAGAAAATGTGTGTTCATTTTGCTTTAAGCTTTGCGATTTTTTGACGTTGATTAAAGGTTCTCTAATGGGGGAGAATTTTATTGGACTCTCAATCAAGTCACAAGTTTTATTCTTTAAAAATAAAAATTTTACATTAATAATATCTTTATCTATTTTTTACTTGTAAACGCATCGAAAGAAGGAACACAACCTGAAAAGGAATAACATTTACCTGTGTCTAACGTTTAATTTTAACTCTCGATATCAACGAAAAAGTACGAACGAAATGGTCTAGCGGTCTAAGTGGTAACGCAGTGACCGCGAGGTTGCAGGTTCGAGTCTCGGTAAGGTCTTGGTTATTTTATATTAAAAAAAATTCCATGCCCTTTGGGATATACTGTAGACCTTATCCTCCTTCCTTCCACTAACCGAGTTTCGTCCTCGCTCTGTTCTTGTCTGTCGTGCTTACGTATACCCAGTCTGGAGTACCAAGTTGTTCGGGGATACCGAGATGCTTGGGAATATGAAGGACAGGAACGAGCACGAGGGATAGGAACCGGTAAGGGAGGAGCAAGGGTGGTAGAAGGAAGGCGGAGTTCCAGTTTTTCACGTTTTCTGAAGGCCCCTTTGCTCAACATTGTTTCTTATGGAAAATAACCCGGAAAAGGCCTTTCCAGCTCGGAAACGTAACCGCACTTTCTCGAATTTCCACCAATGGTAAGCCGGGCAATTTCAGGGGAAGTCGCTATTTTTGCGGGAATTTTAAAAAAAGTTACAAAAAGTTAAAATTTTTCGGTGCAGAATATATTGAAAATTACCACAAAATACAGCATCAACGGATTACAAATATCAGAATTTTGCGTAGAATTTTCTGCTTTCGACACAAATATTTTCGGAGGTGTCCCGTGCAACTTAACGCAGATTTCCGATGGAAATGGTTAGAAAAGCGGTAAAAATGGGAGGAAAAGCTTAAGGCAAGTTAAAAAAATATTTCGACAACAATTAGAAAAAAATTTCGGCTGCAGTGCAGAACATTTTTGTCTTAGATTCATCGAAAATTCCCTTTGACTTGGTTGTTGACGGTTAGCTTTAACAGATGTCAGCAGAAGCGGATTGGTAGTAGGATGTTACCCTACCTACAACGATACTTAAACGTCAGCGGGAAAACAGGCGTGCGAAGTCTTATCCACTAACTTCAATTAACAATTGTTAACGATGCCTCGCAAACGCAAAGTAAGTTTACTTCAAACGCAGGTTAGCGTTATTTCTACTTCATGCTTGTTCGTGCCAGGCAGACGTGGAGTCGAGCGAAACCATAGGAGCGCCAAAGAGCAAAGGGAGGAAAGGAAAAAATGCCGAAGTAACACCCAACATTGAAGGAAAAAAGGAAAAAATGGATACAGAAAAGAAAGCAACTCGGAGCAAGGCAAAGAAAGAAGCGTTTTCAGATCCTGAAACAGTTTCAGAAAAGTCTGCCAACAAACCTCTGCTGAACAAAACCGCCACAGAGTATCACGAGCAAGACTTTAGCAGTCAAGCAGCCACACAAGACGGGAAGAACTGGAATCTCAAAATAGCGTCGTGGAACGTTGGAGGATTGAAAGCATGGATAAAAGTAAGAAGCTTGGAAGTTTACTTATTCTGTTGTAGTAAATCTCCTAATCAGAAAGGTGGGCATGAGTATATTCTGCATGACAAACCGGATATCCTATGCTTGCAAGAAACGAAGTGCGCCGATGCTACAATCCCGCATTTAAAGGAAGAAGGATACGTATTCCACATTTTCAGTTCATCAGGTAAGTCTGCCGAAGTGAAGTAACTGTAGCATAATTTAAGTTTTCCGCATACTAACAACAATAATGATTCGCGTATACTTAATAATTATATTTTTATATGTTAGTAAATAAATCATCTGTATAATACTTGCGGAATGTTCTTTGATTTTCAGAGAACAGCGTTGGTCATGGTGGCGTTGCAATTTTTGCGAAAACGAAACCTCTTTCTGTTACGAAAGGATTACTGGATGTAAAACCGGAAATCAATGTTGAATTTGGCGGTCGACTCATCACTGCCGAATTTGAAAAATATTATGTCGTCAACGCTTGTAATTCTTGATTATATGTCGTCCAAATTATTAAACTCTTCTTTAGATGTACCCAATTCGGGAAGAGGTTTGGTTACCTTGCCCAAACGCATGAGATGGGATCCTTTACTCCGTGAGCATATAAAAAAGTTGGATGCTAACAAACCAGTGATTCTTTGCGGTGATATGAACGTTTCACATCTGGAAATTGGTAACTCAGTCCATTTCACATGTAGACCTATATCTTTAAGTCAACTGTTTCTTAACCAGACATTGCAAACCCAAAAACCAACCGCCGGAATGCGGGTTTCACCCAAGAAGAACGGGATAGTTTTTCAGTATTGCTCCAGGAGTGCGATGTGGTGGATACATTTCGTCACATATACCCTGATAAGACAGGAGCTTATACTTTCTGGACTTACATGTCCAACGCAAGGCAACGTAACATTGGATGGTAATGTTTTATGCGTAATAGAGGATAGGTTGTTAAATAATTTCTTGATCGAATTCTCAACAGGCGTTTGGATTACTTCATTGTGTCGAGAAGATTTGTTAGTCATGTATGTGACAGTGTCATGCGTAGCGAAGTGTACGGAAGCGATCATTGTCCTTTAGTTTGCTTCTTCCATGTTTGAAATTTAGGTTCCGTATCCCTTTTCTCTAATGCGTTTTTAAAAGTGTGAAGGAAACCTGAAATGTAATTAAACAAGGCGATCTGGCAAAACTTACGTTTCATTGAATAAATAAACCAGACTAGGTGAATAGATAAACCAGACTAATTTTACATTTTTATTTCTTTGAATTACAATCAAAATTTACCAACAAACGGTGCCGAAGTACCCAAATTTCCCTCTACGGTTGCTAAAACAAGTTTCGGCATAGTGGACAGGTCGAATTGTTGCTTGTGTTGAACCATTTGTACTGTGAAGAAAAAACAAAACTTAATGCAGTTATTGCAAAACTGGTCCACTTGTTTAATAATTTAGATGTTGTATCGCAACGTAAAATTCACAAGGACTAGAAGATTATTGTCGTTAAATCTTACCAAGCATGCCGAGTGGAATTTCTTTTTGCAAGTGCGACACGACAAGCGCGGCAACTGGTAGTTTGAACCGTGAAGTACATAGTAACAAATGTAACATTCCTCCACGCCTTCAAAGCGCTTATCAACGTTCCTCTTCCAGAGTTCCAAACCATCACAGATGGATCCATTCTGAATTTATTTAAAAAATGAATGTAATTCATTAATCAGAAAAATACATTAAAAAAGTTGCCGAATCTATTTGTTAGACTCACTTGATTTAACAAAAAGGTCGTTAACTGTAGCATCCAATTTCGCCATTGACTGTTGCTCACTCCTACTCGCTTGCCACCTTCAACAGTCACAGAACCCAAAGGATAATTAGCTGGCAATCGAATCGATACATCGAGCGAAGATTCATCCAAGAGATAAGTTGCCATGATTTCCCGGGTCGAAACTCGTACTCGGACTTTCATATTATCAAAGCGTCTTTCGTCAGTTTCCACACTGCGCAATTCAGCATTACAAAGAACGGGACTGACGTATTTGCTTGTATATGCATCCACTTCCATCGAGAATCGCTTCTCAAGTTCACCCCACCACCTACGTGCTACCGCAGGTAATCGCTGCAGTAATCGCAGATACAGCTGACAGCTTAGGTGACGCACGTTTTCTACTGACGCGACATCTAAAGCAAAGTTACAAAGAACACATATCTCTTAATTACGTATGAAACTATCGTACGCAAGCTTCACATCATGACAAAGTGACGAAGCTCACTACAGGAGCAGTTAACGGTAATCATAACGACCCAATAGTGAAAGTGTAATGTTACAAGAAAAAAAATTCAGTCACCTTTGCGAAGCAGAGAAAGGTCTTTTGCGAAGTGGACAGCGACAGTAGTAGATTTCTCTTCGACCACGATAGGGTTTGCTGGCATTAATTTGAAAAGCGTTCCAAATAACCGTTGTAGATACTTATTTTCCCTGGAATGTTCGATTGTCAGATCAACATCAGTATTCTTAGCTTTTTGCAACTCACCATAAATAAGTCACATAGCGCGATCGTTTTTCAGCCGAGCTTCCCTGGCACAGATTCAAAACTGTTCTCCACACGTAAATGTACGATACAAGTGCAGGAACGATGCTTTGTTCTATCACCATCCTGTCGTAATTTCCGTATCTACCAAAGACATAAATACTAGTTTAATATCTTTGAAGTAATTTTCAATTTCAAGAGCACTTACTCAGCATGTTCGCAAATACTGTCCATAACTTCGTTTACTTGCGTTAAGACTTCAAGTAGGTCTGAAGGCGGGGGACATCCCTTGTCATCGTTTTCTTCGCTGTTTGCCGGTTCTTCTACGCCAACGTCTGGAATAACTCTGAAACATGGACGCATTTTAAGCACTCGCAATTTGACGGCACATTTTAGATTCAAGACCATACAAATATATTTAAAGCCGTTCAAGTTAAAAGGAACATTATCTTACTTTTGTAAAGTTTCAAATGCAGCGGCCTGCAGTGCGGTTTGTTGAGAAAGCAGTAATGGGCATAGTGCTTTTATGATGACGTCACACGCTTTGCTCTTCGAACGTAATTCAAACAATGTAAGCAGTTTGCCCTTTGGTACAGCAGCGAACAATACGGAAAAGTTGTACATCATATGTCCAGCTCCTGGGACCTTCTCGAGATGCTCCCATAGTCCTACCAATGGGATAACATTTTTAAAAATTGACATATTAGAGAATAATGATAAACATAAGAAATAGAATACGCTAATAAACAAACGAAAAACGGAAAAAAATTATAAAAGCGATAATACTAAAATACACATACCTCCAACTGGGACAAAGATGGACGCTACAGCGTTATATACTGATTCAGAAAAAACATCGTTCCATTCGGTGCTCAGATTTTCAGGCAACATTTTCTCGTCCATTGCAGAAGATGTCGAAACCAAATCGACAATCTTTTTTGCCAAATCGCAAGTTGCTGTACTGTAGAACAGTAACCATGGCAAGAAATCGTACTTCTTTTTGGCCCTAGAATGCGAACACAAAGAATTAATGATCTATATAAAAAAAAAACTCTTAGCTAGCAAGCGCGAAAGTTTCATGAGATAACAAAAATATAAAGTAGTACTTGTACGTTATGATACACAGACTGAAATGACAACTCACTCAAAAGATTTAAACGCCAGCTGCCAAGACTCTTCAACGGACAATGACCACGATGCTAAGGAACAGAGGATCCAATCCCAATGAGGAGGGTGTAAATGTTGCCAAAAACTTCCAACTAAGATCCTCATGAAGCGTATAATTTCTGTAACCATCGCCACAGCTTCACAGTCAGTCTGTGAGGCAAGCCTACAATCATAAAAGTGGACAAACATTACTATTAAATATTGGTCTAATACTTCCTCTAAGTTGATCAAGTTCTTACCCAGAAAACAGCATTCCATCGCCTTTTACTTGATGCCAGTGCATCAGTGTATCGGCAATGATAGACAAATAATTGTCCCACGCATTTTTGAGCGAATCCATGTCTTGTAAGTTTAATTCCACCGACGAATTACACAACGCCAAATGAAAGTGAACCTGCTTCCACTCGGCATCGTGAAAGGGTTTCTCGGGCTGGGAAAATGCCATAACACGAGGTGCTTCCTCTCCCAAAAGGTTCAACTTCACATCATGAAGATCATTCGCAATAACCTAACAAATGAAAACTTCATATTTTGACTCCGTTTCATTGTTCGGTAACTTACTTGTAAAGTGTGTAGCTGGCCTAAGCTCATTTCCTCCGATGTACTAATATCCAACATTTTCGTATTCACTATTCCCCCAGCTAAAAGCAAATGAAGTGACCATGCCCACGTAAACCCTTCAGTTTTTGACCTTCAAATACAAAGATGTACACAAAAAACATTAAGCATTATTTTGATAAATTACTTCTCAAAGACGGCTTTAGAAACCAGCGACCGGTTTGATTCCAACAAGGAGGTATTGAGAACAAATTCCACATTTTCGTCTTCCTAGTGCATATAAAAAAATAAACACAAGTAATAATAATGATAATAATAATTATACGACTAAGTTCCAAAGATTAAGAAATTCCTACTCTGATAACGTTTCTAGCCGTCCTGGATAAGACATCGTAAATGGCAGCAGTGTACATAACTTCCGTAAAAACGGCCGCATTCTCCTCCCTGCTGGCCAAACGGGGGAAACGCGAGAAGAATGTTTGAGCCAAATCCGCAAATCGTAAACGTTTCATTAAGTTTGTTTTGTCCGTTTCGTCGTCCCATTGCTCTGGCATGATTGGCGTGGTCAACTTGTCCTCGAGCATTAGCAGAAATCCTACGACTTTTTCTCCCACCCTCCACTTTTCCCACTCCTCTTCGGTCGGCAGCAACGATCTGCATACGGTCTGCAATAAATCCTCACTTTCGAGGGACGATCGCTCTTCATCTTCAGCTTCCGCAGAGACGGTTTCCAACAAAGAAACAACGATTCCCAGCAGGGCAGGAAGCTCTTCTGGTTGGCACGCTTCAATTTGCTCTTTTAATACGGTAATCATTTCAGATTCCCCTGACATTCCCAAGCTGTGGCGTACACACAGACGCCATGTTTCCAACAAATCCTTGGTGACCTCGTCCGACAACGACAGGAATCGGGTGGTAGCCATGGTAAGGAACGCGTTCGCTATTCGCCGACCTTCCGCGGAACTCATCCACACATGGTTTCCTCCGACAAGTAAGTCGTTGAAAGAAGATACAAAATTTTCAACTCGTTTGGAGGCTTTTTCCTGCTGTAGCATAATTCCCAAGGATTTCTCAAACTCGCTAAGTAGCTCACAAGCGGTGTCTGATGGAATACCAACTCCTGTCCAAAAATTAAGAAAAAGTTCGTGAAAGAACTAGCAAGCACTAGATTCTAGTCACTGTACCGTCGTTTAGGAGAACACGAGCAAGCTTCCAATAAACATCATCATTTCGATTTTCTCTCGTGGCTAAACGATAAGGAATGCGCAAAAGAAACGTCTTGGTTTCCGAAGAGCGGATCCACGACTCAAATCCATTGTCACTGGCTAAACTCGGGTACGCTATCGTTAAAAACTGACACGTAACTTCAGGCTCTAAATCCTAGACGTAAAAAAACGAAAAACGAAGGTAAATTAAAATGCTTAAGATGCGAAACAGAAAAAAAATGAAAACACAGGGCAGCATTTTCTTACCTGCAAAAACTCGCTTAATATACCAGTTTTCTTTTCCCGATTTAAAACTCGTATGAGCGCTAAAGTTAAACTGAACAACGACGCATGATGTAGCTTAGGCTTTTTGAGCCAGCTCAGAGTGTAATTACGTAAAAATTGTTCGACGCATTCGCTATAACCAATATCAGGGTACAGAAGGGAGAAAGAAGCACTCAATCCCACGTCGGTCAGTAAATCTGCAATCAGAGTCATTCCAAGTGGCGTAACATGATTTACAATGCTAGGTAAAAGTTGCTGAACGACTTTGATGGCCATTTTGGCCAAATCAGCATCATATGCCTTAGTAGAAGAGGATTCTCCGGAAAGTGGATGTTGTGGACCATCAACAAACCGCACCTTCGGAGAACCTGTTGATTTGGAAGCGGACTTTCCTCTCTGGGACGCCAAATTTCGGAACAGCGAAGTTAACAATTCTGTTTGGTGGGAAATTTTTGCAAAGTTGGCTTTGGGTGAAGTCAGTTCGTCCATAAGAAAATTCACAATGTTGAAAACTAGAATTTCTAACTCGTCCAGGAAAATTTGTCGCGTTGTTGCATCATCTTTGGTCCAGCTTTGAAGCGCTTGATTCAATGCCTGAAACAAGGGGGTGGGGAATCTGTAGTCCGAATCGGTGAAGACCAGTTTCAAGACCGGAAATGCCTAGCAAATCCATATAAGTTTAAAATGTAATAATTTACATTTAATCAGCAAAACAATTATTTTCTTACTTGTTCTTTTATGCACATTTCTTTCAATTGGGGTTTCGCCCTGATCACATAACGGAGACATTCCACAAATGAAGTCATTATCGCTGCTGCGTCACTGCTTGTTCGTTTTACTGCTGGTAAGGACAACCTACGCAAATAGGGTAAACTCGATGTAATTTAATATCTATCGATGATCAAACGAAAGATCTAAATCTCTTTCTAGCTGTACTACGAAACCACGTGTATCGAAAAAGAATAGACTCATAGAATATTTACCCAGCTCGATAATTTTCAAAAAACGCGGTATAGAATTTCAAATCATCCCCACGAACCTCCTCGGGAAGGTGGCTTAGGAGAGGTAAGATGCAATGGTAAACTTGAGTCGCATTTCCATGGCCACCGGCTTTCAGCACAGCGAACAATTTGGGTAAAACCACTCTGGTAGGGTTTACATACGTCCAACAATCCGGAATTTTCGCTACGACATGAAGTACCGCGTCCCACACAACAGGTAGCACAATGGAATCGGTTTCATCCATGAACCCGAATACTAAAGGGCAGAGTTTTGCTTTCAGACCTTGCTGCTCAAAAACTACTGGGAAATGAGCAACCAGCGAAGACAATAACGAGAAGTAAGCTTGTTTGAGCGATGGCGTCTTGCACAGTACGTTGGGAGATCGGCCAACCAGACCCCAAAATTTTGCCGATCCGCAAATTCGCTTATGTACAGCGTCACACTTCATTATCTCATCTTCCGGTAAGAGTTGCAATAACCGCGCGTAACCAGCCAAGAAACCAAAGAAAATACGTTCAAATTTCGCCTCCAATTCCTCAACAGGCGATACCCTAGTCAATTTTTTATTACGCTACTCTTCAATCTATTCAATTTCTCGTCTTACTTTGGGTCACCGACCGTTTGCATGGTAAGGTTGTTTAAGTTGTCTTCGATATATAGAAGGATTTCTGACTGGTACCTACTAACAGCTTCTATTTCTTTTTTACTAGGGAAAGTGCTCTAAAATAAAGAGAGAGAAGTTAGTGTTCCAGTTAAAATAAGTCTAATAGGACTTATTAAGCTGCATAATACGATCCAACTAAATTGGTAGGCAAAAACTTCGTAAACGAAAAATACGGCCAATATTACTTTGAAAGAACATTGAGCGACGGTCGCAGCTGGGGCGTAATTGTCATCTTGAGATGTGAACCACACACCTAGTACAGATTTTAAATGAGGGGCAATTTTCCGTCCTACGAATGAAACGAGAGTTTGATGCGCTTTTTGTGCTGCTTCGCGGACACGACGATCACTTTCTACGGCAAGCTTATTATACAGTCGTGGCCAGAAAGGTAAGGCGCTTAAAAGATCTTCCAGAGGATGCGAGGAGCAAAGAGAAGTGAATTCCTGTAAAGCCTTGACTTTCGTAACGACGTCCTTTTTACTCATCTTCCGCATAGATAAGCGGAAATCCGGCTGAATGGCCAAATCTGCTTCATCACTATTTGTCGCCGTGTTAAATATAGGAACGAATGTAGGTTCTGTTATGCCACTGAAACCCACAAAGCCGCCTACGTTTTCTAACAGTTCCGCAGTTCGGCCACTGCTGGATGGCTGTGAACGATAACAATGAAAATTAAAAGCTTATTTCAAACTATCCAATAAAGTGTTTATACCCGAACGTTTCCTTTGGTACGCTGAGTATGTTTTCCTTTGCCTCCCATGTCTTCTGCACGTTGCCTATCATGCAATTAAACGGCTCACTTGATTTCAGAAGTGGGTTGAAAATCTGTAAACAAATCCACGTTTTACTATTCAGCACTACAATGGGAATAAAGCTACCAGTCTGTGATATTCCGGTTGTGCGGTGGAGAATTTAAACAGTGGCGTCATCTGGTAAATAGTAGAGGTCGTCTCTGCTAATGTGACCACCGTGAACAAACGTTTATTGGAGTAGTCTATATAAAATGTACACTTACGATCAAGATAACATTCGTAATTGACTGCATCTTAATTACAAGCATATTGACTGTATCTTAATTTTATGTAGCGTTTCAGTTATATTCTATATCCATATCGATAAACATTCAATGTCAGGAGACTCACTTCTTGAACTGACTACAAGTCTGACAGTCAATCGTTGCGTGTGACATTAAATTATTCGCTGAGTATACCAAAAACCAATGTTAATTTATGCATGAACGCACAGGGTTAGGTAGGTTTGCAAATTCTACAAAAAAGCAGCAAATTATTCGTCTAACACATTTGCATATTGAAATTCCCGAGAAGTCGGTGTAAATCAGGAAAACGTAAAACTTGCAAAGGTTGGAGAGTGCAACCATTTTCGATTTGGGGAACTTTTACGTTCAGATTCGCTGCAGGAGGATCGCTTGAGTTGCACAGTCGTAAGCGTGAAATATGGACGGCCGGGGGGTTAATCTGGAAGGTCACGGTCAGGGCCCCGTATTGTTCTACACAATATTCTCGAATACAGATTCGCTCATTTGCATAACTTGACACTGTTCCTTTGGCGTGTGATGCATCGTTCTTAATTATTCAAGGAAATTAAAAGGAAAATAAATTATGCTCAGCATCTGTGTTGTAAATGCGCAGTTACGAAATTTGTAACTCCCACTTCCCCTGCCCATATTGCCTTTTCCTGCACGTAAGAATCTATAACTCCAGGTAAGAACCTTACTTTATTTTTCTTTAGGCTCATTTCTTTTATTTCACATAGCTTTTTAAACTCAGAACAGCTGAACCATTTTTATGTTCATCAAAAGTGAAAAACGGTACATTCCTGTATAAAGTTGATCTTTTATACCGTAATTAAGTGAATAGTTTTCACCATGTTTCGCCTTTATTCGTGATTTGATTAAAAAAATACGATAGCGTGGAACGCTATCGTCTAGCCATCACAATATTAATAACCCATCAACTCTTTTCTTGGACAAGATTAATGCAAGTTGATGTTATAAACCGCAGCATACATGTACAGACGCTACCTCGCTTCGTAAGATCGCTGTGCGCTTTTTATTTTTCGGCCAGTAAGTAATGGCTCAGCTTGTGGATGTAGAGACCACACAGCATGGTAAAATAGACACGTCGAGTTTTAGACCCGCTAGCATTCTCGCTGTAGTGGAATCTGAGCACTCCAGCCGGCTTTCCCGAATGCAGTCTCCTATTTAAGCGAGAACCGGCGAACACCCGATTCTCTTTCGAAAGTTGCACTTCGCACGTACTGCATCTATAGTTTGTTGTCCAAATTGATTGCTACCATGC
This sequence comes from Triops cancriformis, assembly GCA_020615345.1. Lineage (NCBI taxonomy): Eukaryota > Metazoa > Arthropoda > Branchiopoda > Notostraca > Triopsidae > Triops > Triops cancriformis. The sequence goes on from JAHZNP010001028.1 coordinate 15,478, forward strand.
TTACCACTATCTACACCCTTTTCCCTTGGCTAGCTGTAGCATTTTTGGCAGTGATTACAACAGATGTTGATTGCGAAATAGCTTTTCCCGGACCTTGCCCAAATTACCCCACTAAAGTTGGATTTAATCCTGGAGCAGTAAGTAAAATGTCTTATTTGTTCCTCCTTTAAGAAAGTTTTCTGTGTAAGAAATAATTATCCTGACACCTTTCAAGAACGGTACCCCAGTAGTTCCCAAATTGTTCACTTTAATACCCAAATTACTTATTAGAATGAGCATATTACGTAAAGCACGAAAAATGGCCGAATTAACAATGCCGTAATGGAAGACAATTCTATTTTTGTCTTAACTTTGGTTATCTAATCAAGTTTGGAAAGCATTAGCTTTACAGACGGGATGTATATATTATTACTGTCACTTACGTTTCCTTTATTTCTTTCAGTTCGTCACAGGTACCTGGTATGAAATTCTCCGGTACCCTTCAACTGTGGAAGAACTGAGTCGCTGTTCTTCACTTGATATTAAAAACACAAACAGATTCCTAGGTTTTACATTTAAAGGAGTCAACAGTGGCAACCAAAACTTAATGACTGTTAAGGGGAAAGGCTATTTCGGTCAAGGAGAGTTGAGCAGGATGGTCGTCAACTTACCAGTTCCTAGTACGAATCGTAAGTATGCACCATAAATTGTTGGTGCGCACTAAAATGCACCGTATGTCGTTCAGAAACTTCTTCGGATGTCCTGTTTTGGGTCTTATCTACTGACTATCAAAATTATGCAGTGGTTTGGGGCTGCTACAGCCTTTGTGAAGGCTATCACGTGGGTACGTAATAACTTACTTCTTTTTTATTTTACGAGGAACTATTGTATATTTGGAGACCGGGTCATCTTGGGTGCTAGTAGGTCGCTTGGTCAAGTAAAATAGGGGCTTTTACAGATGATTTAGGTAAAATACTCTCAAGTTGTCAGCGAATATATGGCAAGTATTGTTATAAATATAAAAGTCTGCCACGTACCGTCTTTTTTTTCTCATGCTCATTTTGAAACGACATCTTTAGAACAGATGTAAAAATTTCAATTATAAAACGGGGGCTTCCACAAATTCTATTCTTAGTATATGTTGGTTATCCGCCAATTAGCCAAAAAATTCTGAAGAAATCACGATGGAGTATGAAGATTATTAAATGACTGAACTTACTACCAGTCATTTAAAAAAATTGCAGTAATTATAACGTTTAAGGTTTGACCGTGAGATGGTGCAAAATTGTGAACGATTTCGCTCACTGCACTTTTCTCGCGCTCATCTTAAAAAGTAAAACGAGCAAACGGGCTCGTCACTCATGCAATTTCTAGCGCGCTCGTTGTAGTTCTGTTTGTGACCAACAGCAGTGCCCGATCTACCCTACAGTAGTGACCAGAGCTGCAACGAGCGCGCTCGCAATGTCACGAGCGAATGTGCAAGCGCGCTCTTTTTCAATTTTTGGGGAGCGCGAGTGCGCTCAAAAAGCACTGAGCGCGCGTGCGCTCTACAGCAGCGCCATCTAGTAGCGAACATCTAAAACATGTAACAAAAAATCATAACATGCGTTTTTCACAGACATTATGATTTAAAATTAACATTTCCAAAAATTGAAACTATGAAAATCAAACAAGAAGCATTTAACCTGATCAAGTATATTACGTGAACCTGAAGTATTTTGACAAAACAATATCTAAAAAAATAAAGTTTGCGCTTCCACTCAGTAGAAGGCACTATTGAAAGAGCGCGAGCGCGAGCGTGAGCGCGCTCCTTTTTTTAATTTGAGCGAAAGAGTGAGCGCGCTCACAAAAATCAGTAAAGAGCGCGAGCGCGAGCGCACTCGCAAAAAAAGAGCGAGTTGCAGCTCTGGTAGTGACCAACCTACCCTATGCTGGGGTAACTTCGGCATTTTTGACCAGCTTCGTGAGAAATAAAATATAAAAATACCCTTAGTAGTTACATGAGCGAAAAAATACAGAGAAAGGAAAATGACAAACAATATGCAACCTGATAAATAATTTAAACATCTGTAAAACTAATCCACTCAGGTCTGCTAGAGTAAAGAAAATGCCAGTCGTGCCCCGGTCTCCTTACTAAGAATTTACCCATCTTTCAGAGCACGCTTGGGTTTTGGGACGCAAGAGAAGTCTGGCTCAAAGCTTTTTGGACGACATTGATGAGAAATTCGTTAAAAACGGACCGTTTAAGGCAGAAAACTTATTGGCCGTCGACCAGGAGGGATGTCACCTTCCTGTACAGACAAAAGATACATTAGAATATTTCGGTATCAATAACTTGGAAAAGAAGTGAAACGCCACTGCAAACAATCTACAAGTTCACATCCGTTTGTTTTTAACAGTAAGAATTTTTCGTCTTGTAATAGTGCCAAGAATATTTTTTATTTAACTTTCAATAACCAAAACAAAGTCATAGCACCGATTTCTTTCTTGGGTACTTGGAAATAATCCAGTAAAAGGAATTATTTATATTTTACTTTCCAGACTATGTATGAAGGAATATTCCAAACTGTTACCCTCCCTATCCGTGAAGTTGAGTTAGGAGATCCTTAACGCTTTACTGCCTCCTAATCAATGAGCGAAACTTTATGTGCAAAATCATCCCAATGATATTCGACTTGCAGCTGTAGTAGTCATTTGTTATTCAACCCTCGCTTAGGCTTCCGTAATTGTATATGTTGTTAGAGCTGTTGTATTTTTCGTACATACATTGAACCGCATTCCTACCGATTAGAATAGCTTGCATTGAGTTACATATTTAGCTTTTCGAAAGATAAGAAGCTGCATTGTACGCAACCAGAATTTTGTTACTTACCCTTTGTACCTTGTTAAATAAATTCATTTGAATACAAAACCAATGTTGTTGTTAATGAGATGCGTTGCTATACTTTAACTTAAGTGAAAAATGCCGAGATTAAGAAAACCCACACCGGAAAACAGAGATCGGCGTAGGGTTTCTGTTAGATTTTCTCTTGTGATGGAAATTTTTTAAGGCGATCTTGATTGTAATAAAGCCCTGCTTAAAAATTTTACAAAAAAGCGTTAAAGAAATTCCGGGCGTTCCTCCAAAGCTGCGACGATACTTTTTAACTGCGTAAGGTCAGGATAACTTTATATGGATCGGGGCTTGTAATGATTGACAGTGGAGGTCGTGAATTCGCTTTGGGCTGGTCTTCAGACCACGAAAATGTAAAATGTTGCAGCAATGCGGTAGCAAAGAGAAAGAATTCTAGTTTGGCTAATCCTTCACCTAAACACATTCGTTTCCCTGTGGGAATAAAAGTTTGAATAGTATATAATTATAAAAATAAGTAAATTAAAGTCAAATTTACCGGTTGAAAAGGGTATCAATTGCTCAACTTGCTTGACTTGGCCTTCCGGTGTCAAAAAATGTTCTGGATAAAATTCTCCTGGTTTGGCCCAAGTTTTGGGATCGCGAAGTACTTGATGCAAGTTCGGGATGATTACAGTACCTTTGGGAATGGTGTAACCCTTAAAAGCTGTTAATGTGAAGAGTAAAAAAAGTTTTCAGTTTGAAATCTTAAATAACATTCATATACTGGTGTCTGTTGTCGACGAATGTAAGAGACTTAAGGGTAGGATAGCTGCGAATCGGTGGCATTCCAGCAATACCGCTTCCGTGTATGGCAAGCTACAAACCATGCAGGCATTCAGAAAAGTAAAAATAATTCAATTAAATGGATAGGCAAACTTTATGATTTTTTACTTCGATCTATCATCCCAGGATGGCAGCCTTTCTTTTCCTACCGCGGCATCCAATTCTTGTTGCACCTTTTCTTGAATTACTGGGTTTTGGGCTAACACTCGGAAGAGATACAACAAAGTAGTAGAAGTGGTCTCCGAACCGGCAGCGAACAAATCCAAAGTGCAGATTATTAAATTTGGGGCTAAATTTTTCAAATAAGAAATCTGCTTGATAAGTGTTTGAATTAACACTCACTTGCTTCTTCGCCAGTAAAAGGAGAAGATATTCCCCTTTCTTCGTCTTCTTGTGTCTTATTTAAGAAAACGTGGACTAAGTTACTTGTGTCGCCGTATACGTGCATTTCACGTTGTTCTTCAACCATGTCCTATATTTTTAGTTTAAATAGTTGTTGGCTTAGACGTTAATAAGATATTACAGTATTTTATTCTTTGATTACCCCGATTGCTTTTCTGTTGGTCTTCATATCCTCAATCATGTCGGCAGGGAATCCTCTCAAACGGAATACACCGGGAATGAGGTCAAGAATCCGAAATGTATCTCCTCTGGCTAAGCCTCTGGAATGCGAATTAACAGATGTTAACCGAAGACGTTCTATGGTTATCAAACAGGTCCGTACCGAGGATTTCGGTCCACACGGTATTATGGGGGTTTCGTGTGTGTGTGTGTGTGTTAAGGGAAGGTCGGGGTAGGGGGTTAATATGCAATTGTTTGGGATATTTGGGTATTCTCCTTTGTTCGTCATAATAAAACCAAAAATTTCGGGGGTAGAGGCTAAGCCCCTAGGTTCGACCTTGCTCACATACCTATTAATCTGTTCGATTAATTGTCGACCTACGCAATCTTCCAAGTCAAAACGTTTTCCGGTAATAAGATTCCACAATGCGTTGACGATGGATAAGTTGAAAGCAGTGTTTAACATAACTGGCTGACCAACTTTATTCCTAATTTAGTTGAATTCTTTCTCATTAACAACTCCGATACACAAACAATAGGACGCAAAATCTTACTTAAGAGATTCGATCAGTTCGTCGATTTCTTCCTGAATAACTCTTTCGAGGACAGATTTGCCAAGACCTAAATCTCTGAGGTGTCTTAAGGTAAACCGACGTAACTCTTTCCAAGAGTCACCTTCAGAGAATATAAGACCTATTCACCAAATGTTTGAAAAGCATTATAATTGGTTAAAGGAAAATAAGAGAAGGGGTGCAAGTTACCGTGGTTGTTTGCCCTTAGCTTCATGAAAGGAAATTGCGGACGGCCAGTAAAATGTTCTTCTTTTAACGCATCTTTAACCGCCTCATATGAAGACAAAACAACTGCCCTGTACCCACCCATATTAACACTAAAGATATCGCCATATTTTTTAGACAATTCTGCGAACGTTAAGTAAGGGCGGCTGCCTAAAAAGGGCAAATATCCCACGAGCGGTAAATTCCACGGACCTATGAAACATAAGGTTCACAACAAGCGAAAGAAATTTAGAGTTTACTTATGAGGTATTTTCACACTGTAAGTAAATACCTGGAGGAAAATTGTCCGGCCGGGCTGTTGCTTTATACGTTAGATAACCAAGTAGACCAATTATAGCTGTAATCAAGAACATTTTCTTTCAATTAAGACACTGCACTGTCTGATTAACAACAGAAATGAAAGGAATGAGAAGCGATTGTTTTGTAGTCAGTGAAGCCCGTGACAGCGCATAATTTTAAATTTATTAAGGAGCTTAAACTAAAGCTAAACAAGCGGACTCCAGTGAGTATAAATTCAGGTCACGGAGTATGAGACAAAATGGTCGACTTCGACTTTTATTTTTTTAACTTGATTATTGTTCAAGTGCGTCCTCTGAGAACTAGCAAAGAAAACTTTGTTAGCTCCTAGAGGACACACTTTTTTATAAACTTTTTTTACTGTTCCTAGTCATCTCTTGTTTATCTGAGTAAGAACTCACAACTGGATTAGAGAAAGTTCTGTCTGAAATGTACAAGTGCAATTTTGCTTATATCAATACTATCCTTGTTTTACTGTCCATTTTGGAACAATGACAAAATAGAAACGAGCTTATCACGCAGAATTCGGGTAAATACAATAATACAGTAATGAAATGAACCGACTTTCGGTGTTACGATTTCTTAAGTATGAACGTCTGCGCATTCTCTAGGGCAAAAACAGCTTCTACTGTATACCACAATGTCTATTCTTCGTTTTTTTTGCATTACCAATCAAATTTTGAGCACTTTAAGGGGGACCTTGAACATATTTAAAGGAACACTTAAGTCTCGAGCCGAAAACAACGCGTCGAGACAAAAAGCAAGTCAAGGGAAAGCTTTCCTAGATGAAGAATGAGACAATGATGATTTGAAGATTTGAAATGTGAAGATCAGTCGCAATGTCTGTGGCCACTTAACCCCCTCACGCTCGTAGTAACGAGGAATAATTTTTATGTCCTTATTTTCTTTAATGATAAAACTCCCGGAAATTCAAATACCACCCAAATATCTCGACTTTTGAGCTTAACTCTTAAGTTTTTCATCAGTTAGGATTGGCTGTTATTGCTTGATAATTTCATATGTTCACTTTATTTTCCTCAATAAAAAGTTTACAATACATACTATATATAACTTACGCACGCCAGCGTGCCTTCAGATACCATAGTTAGCTCTGATGTTTGTTGTAACCTAATGGTTTTGAAACAAGTCCTCAAAAGAAGGAAAGTCATGAAGAAATCCTTGATCATGAGCCGCTTCCAGATTAAAATTGTCTTGGTGGCTGTTTCTATTCAAGTCTTTCGAAGATGCTAAACGTTTTGTGCTGTAGTATGCCGGACTAGCGTCCCCATAATTAGGCTGGTACTGTGCTGAATTTCCGGTCTTGTACGACTCTGTGTCGTCGTAATTTGATTTTGGAGCTTCATGGGAGGCAGGCTCGAAGTTGGATACTTGTGTGGTTTTGTAATTTGCTTTCTCCTCATAAGGGGTACTATAACTCGTCTCGTACTTAGGTTCCTCGTATTTGGGGGCTTCATATTTAGGGGCTTCGTACTTGGGTTGCTCGTACTTTGGCGCTTCGTATTTAGGCGCCTCGTATTTAGGAGCTTCGTATTTGGGTTGCTCGTATTTCGGCGCTTCATATTTCGGAGCTTCATACTTGGGTGCTTCGTACTTGGGTTGCTCGTATTTAGGTTCTTCGTACTTCGGAGCTTCGTATTTTGGAGCTTCGTACTTTGGTGCTTCGTACTTGGGAGCTTCATACTTGGGGGCTTCATATTTGGGGGCTTCGTATTTGGGTTGCTCATATTTAGGTTCTTCGTATTTGGGTTGCTCGTATTTAGGTTCTTCATATTTGGGAGCTTCATATTTGGGAGCTTCGTACTTTGGTGCTTCGTACTTCGGCGCTTCATATTTGGGTTGTTCATACTTAGGGGCTTCGTATTTTGGTGCTTCATATTTCGGAGCTTCGTACTTGGGCTGTTCGTACTTGGGTTGCTCGTACTTTGGTGCTTCGTATTTTGGTGCTTCATATTTTGGTGCTTCATACTTAGGGGCTTCGTACTTGGGCTGTTCGTACTTGGGTTGTTCGTATTTGGGTGCTTCGTATTTTGGAGCTTCGTACTTGGGGGCTTCGTATTTCGGCGCTTCATATTTAGGCTCCTCGTATTTGGGTTTTTCGTATTTAGGCTCTTCGTATTTGGGTTTTTCATAGGGCTTCTCTTCTTCCTTGTAAGACGACGAGTAGCTAGGAGCTTTGTAGTCGTTGTACGCTGGGGCCTTGGGAGCTTCGTACGCAGGTTCGTAAGAAGGCTCTCCGTACGATGGTTTGGGTGCTCCGTAAGAAGGCCTGGGAGCTCCATATCCACCCTTGGGTTTCCCTTTGTGTTGCTGAGGTGCTCCATAAGAAGGTCTGGGAGCTCCGTATCCACCCTTAGGTTTCCCTTTGTGTTGCTGAGGTGCTCCATAACTTGGACGGGGCGCTCCATAGCTAGGACGCGGCGCGCCGTAACTTGGTCTTGGGGCACCGTAACTAGGCTTGGGTGCGCCGTAACTCGGCCGCGGTGCCCCGTAACTCGGACGTGGTGCTCCATACCCATGCGAAGGCGCTCCGTAACCGTGTCCATGCCCGTGGCCGTGACCACCGCCGTCACGCTCTTCCAGCACGTGACGCTGCACCTGGATTCCTCCGGATAGTTTTGGCATAGAAAGAGCAACGAAGAATGCCAATGCCAGGCAGCACTACAAAAACAAATAATGGTTCAGCAGTGGTTTACCAAAGTAGGAAAAAGTGGAACCAAAAGCCATCACTAAGTAAACCTAGCCACGCTTGTTTGATTGTAGACTATTGTTGCGAGCTCTTAGAGGCCAAAATGAGTTTCAACGCGGAGTTAGGGAGCTACTGATGAGTTTCGTTCCATTGGTAACGCTACATTCTTTTGAGTAAGTTTGGTTTGTCGGTATTGTTAGACAGTTAACTTCGTAATCGATTCGAAAATCAACGTTTAAAATCTGGGTAACTTAATTAGTTGGAAAACCGGCTAGGAGTACGAGTAGTTTTGACTTTTAACCAACAGCACGACGGATACTTCGGTTTGACCATTAACTTTTAAAGCAATTATACCAGCTAACTGTTATCTTAATGAGCAACAAAATACGTAAGCCCTAAGTTTCCCTAAGGTTCTGTATACACATAAGATATAATGGCGCAAAGAAAAGAAAGTGACTAAGATTTTAAATTACTGAGAATTCCTATAACATGGCAACGTTTGAAAAGCTCTAAGTTATGTAGAGAAATATTCACATATATAGACATATCACACAAACCCTCTGTAAGTTTCCTGAAATTTTATTTTGAAGGTTTCTAAGACTCAATCACTAAACCTTACTAAATGAAGCTCCTTTTTGAAAAACGTTTTTTTTTATTCACGGTTTCTCTAGTAGAATTAAGTATTGCACTAGTGCGTCTCGAGGTAGATGGATAAATCACACTGGTTATAAACGCGGCTGTACTCTCTTGACGATTAAATTCAAGGCGCACATTCACCACTAATGTAACAGAACGCGCCAAAGATTCGTATATGGAGTAAATCTGTCATCTAAAGATTAGAGACGTTCGATTTCAAAATCACAGACTTGCACGTCCAAATGGTACTTCCCGAACATTTCGTTGATTTTAACTTACCTTGTTTAAAACGATAACTCCCATGGTAAGTCCAATGTTTTGAATGAGTTTCACTAGTATTAGACCTTTCTCGTTGCCGATCGGTATCGGAAGTGAGTTAAAACCCTGCAGAGAAGCTGCGCTTTTATAGTCCAGAGACGCCAGCCAACGGCTCCGTGTTACGGAGGAGTAAACAGGCTTCGGTGGTTGATAAGCACCGGAGAAATGAAAGCGGGTTACGACAACTTTGGTCTTTTTTCCATTGTATAGAAAATGCCAAGCTGTCATAAACTTAAACATATTAGAAGCTACGTGTCAGCAAAATCCTTTCGCTATCCTATTGTTAGTAGCTGGAAATCCTCATTCCATGGCGAAACGTTCCACATAACAACAAGAACCTCCAAGTTCTATTCTGAAAGCCTTCTCAAGTCAACGGCGCCGCACTTCCTTCACCATCAGATCTCTTAATGTTGACCTATAATTTGTATAGTGATTATTTCACCGTAGAATGTTGAAGCAGCCGAGTAATTAACCGACGTGAATGTAATGCTTTTTATCCCAATAGTTGTTTTAATGGTTGTAACAGACAAGAAAAAAATATATCTTCAGTTAAGCAACCCCTACAACTTAATTTGCAAAAGCTTTTGTTTGCACCAAATCAGGACGCCGTGCTAGATAACGTGCGAAAAGTTTCGTTTGCGTCCGCTGCAAGATCAGAGTGAGGGTAATGTGTTCCAATTGTCTGTTTCAGTGAGAAAACTTTCTCTCGCAAGGTGCATCATCCTACATCTCTTCATGCCAATCCTAATTACCAACCCCCGAGAGGGTTCTTTTCTGGAAAGCTGTTTTTCTTATATCTTCATTTCGTCTTTCTGTTCTGCTCGGTCAACCTTCTGTCGCATGACCCATTTAAAGGAAATTAAGCTGAGCCCATATGTTCTCTTTTGATTCAACGCTACAGGTTGCTATATTGCGTAGCTACGAAATAACTATTCTTCACTGTTCCGCGTTTCGATGGCCTACATCGTTCCGTTGACAAACCCCAAATGCTTACCAATAACACCTGCTCAAGTATACCGCCACTGAAAAACCCGAAGTTAACCAGGCCTACCACGTATCCGTTTCTCTGCTTACAAAATTAGTTACAAACCGTTGGGTTTTTAATTACCCAACTGCTTGTCGTTATTAACGCTCTGGACACCGAGCTAGCTTTCTTCACATGAAAGCTATCGGCTTTCATTGACACACAAGAATAAGTTTGAAAATCGTTCATTAGTAGAAATCCACGCCAGCCTACCGTATCGACAATTACTACCGCTATTTTGAAATAAATAAACATTTCTGTTTCACTCTTGTACTAATCAATGTTATTTCAGGTCTATAAGGTTCTAATAAGTTTTAGGGAGGTTTTAACGACTTAACTGCCTGTAGTAAACGCAGCACGCACACTCTCTAAACATAACATTTCTCTTGCGTAGCGAATTTTAGATCCCAAAATTATAGGATACGTAATTTATTCTCCTCAGATACAGAGTAAACCGCATGTTCATGTACTCAAAGTTCAGCCCTTAACCTTCCCCTACTTTGTTACATAAAAAGTAATGGAGTTATTGTGTCCACGACATGTAAAAAAAACAACAACAAAAACCCCTCAAAACTGGTTCAAGAAAGCTTCATAGATGTTCGCGCCAAAAATGCGCACCTTTTCAAACCGCAGTAGCTTCAAAGCTAAACTTTCTCTCCTGGAGTCAGCGTACGATGTTTTGTTGAGTATAGGAATTAATTTTGCCAAAGCAATCTTCACCGTAACACCACTGAAGTCCGTACTACTTGTTGCAGCACTATTGGGAATCTGCTCTGCCAATCGGTCTAAAACATCACTGCAGCCAATGACGCGACAGCCAGAAATCAAGTCTTCAAACTCTTTCGCTTCCAGTAGGTCTTTAGTGTCCGCTAGCATACGGTCCACAACGTCATTGTTATTATCTCCGTGTAAAGGGGCTTCCCAAAACTGTCCCCAAGTGCCGGATCCATTGACTTCCATTTCTACCGATATACATATGTCGGTCAGTATGCGTTCTACATCAGACAGTCCCAAAATACTAGCTAGGCTAATATTTTGGACGCAGGTTTTCGCATTGGCTCGAATAATATCGCAAAGCTTCTCAATCCCGGTGTTCAAGAGATAGTTACAGGGTGAGAGGTACACATTCTGCAGTTCAGGGGACAAGTGCGGCCCATCGGTACTGGTAGCTTGATACAAATAAGCCCCTAAGATGTTCGTTTTGATACGTAACATGCTAACCAACAAAGCTGTGCCATAAATATAGGCGACTGTGCGACTGAAAGTCACCACTTTCAGATCTTCCCACAGTTCAAGCTTATTTGGTACCCCAGCTTTCAGAAGCAGTGCTATGGAATCGACATCAAGAATCTTCGAAATCTGCCCGTAAAGATCCCCTAAAAGATTCAACACTGTTGTGTTGGCGGTTTTTTCGGTACTTTCAAATAACTGTGATTTGGCGGTTCGTTGTAGTAACTCCTTTGCTTCGCGTTCCTGCCATTGAAAAAATTTCCGGGTTGCATACCACTTTAACAAATACGCCCCGCCAGCTACAGTTCCTACGATAAAAATTCGTCGGCGGTAACGCTTCCAGAAATTGGAGACTAACGAACTCATTCTAATGGGGGACTACAGGATACTTGGGCGTACAGATTATTCGAGTTCAGAAGGAACCGCGTGGCGCTGACTTTTTTCCAAGTTATTGATGACAAAGTTCGTGGTATCTAAAAAACGCTCCACGCAGTTCACGAAGCAAGATTGGGTGCGGTTGTCAAGCTTTGAGCTTGGTTTGTCCATACAAATCTCCCAGCACTGTTCCGTCAAACCATGGACCAAAACCTTCAAAACACAAAACGAAAGAAGTTACAATAGGGTAACAAATTAATAGCTAGTATGCAGGAATACTGAAACATTTCCGTTTTAAAATGAGCCGGTTAATAACCACGTGTCTCACGTATTAAATTGCAGAGGCGAAGATATTTACTCCATATGGAAAATGACAAATGTCTAAAATCGCACCTGAAAACGTTGTTTTTGTGTTTCAGATTCAATGAAATGCTGGAGATGAGGGTCAGCTCTGGCCTGACTGTTATTTGCGATATCCATGTTTTTCTGACCAATCAACACACCAAGGACAAGTATGCGGAGAAAAACACTAGAAGTAAGTTTCGAAGTAAAGCGGACATTTGAGAAGCCTACGCCATCTAACAGCGATAAAAGATAATATGTAACAAACTTTTCTATTCATGCAAAAAACGAATTTAGGATATTTCAAGGGAAATTCTGTAGGAAAAGGAACTTAGATTCCTGAATTCCTCGGAGGATTAGTATATTTGCACATTGCATACACCTCTGTATCGTAGGAAACCGGGGCCCATTTTGCGTGGGTAGCTCGGCAAATACATGTAAACTCCGAAACCTTGTCAGAAATGTGAAGAAATATTCATTATTTCTTACGACTCTTTAGGCTTTCGTTAGACCATCCAGTGTCAAGTACTCTTTCTGAGGAATAACCCAAAGCAAACGAATAATCAGTGTCGTCTCAGTTTTTGTCCAAGGCATTCTTGGCACTGAGTGTATGCATAATCGTTTCATCACTGTTACGCTATAAAAAATCTCACGATAAGTTTATTTGTGGTTAAGAAGAAAATAAGAGCGTTTACGAAAAAACAGATTCTTGTTTATTGAACAACATTCCATATTTTTTTCAACTGGGTGGGATATTAAGTGTCAAGAATACAGCACTTTGAACACATAACTTCTTTTGAACGGAGGCAATAAAGGCTTGATCAACAGTACCCACTTGTTCCCCGAAACCATCACAAATAACCTTTTCAACAGTTTGGTCGTCATATTTCTTTCGTGTATTACATGCATTCCTCGGCGACTTTCGTAAACCTATCTGAGATCTGGCTTGTTGCAAATGTTCCTGAATGACATTTTCAACATCCTTTGCAAGCTTTGGCGCTAACTTAGCTTTACGGCCCCGTCTGGTTACACATTTTGGACCGTCCATGCCCCGTTCCACTAAACGTTTTCCGCGACTCTTGGTAGTCACGGCTTTCTCTCTTTTCTTCAACGACCTTTTGGGATGGACTGGACTCACAGTCGACGCCCTTTCTGAGCTACGGCGCGACTGTCGTAATGGCCGACCAGTTTGCGAATTTAACTCACCAGAAATATACGACTCGCTCGGACTCCATATACTTTCTCCGCCGCTCGCACACGAACTCTCGGAAAAATAGCCCAGTTGTAAATCCACGCAGCCTTTCTTCTTAATCTCCGACTCCCACATTGCTGGCATTTTCCTCAAAGTTACGTACGACGGTTTGACTTGTTCTCTTAACTTTGCCTCACAGTTTTCTTCTAGCGACATGTTCTCTTCAGTTACATCCGACATATCGTCCACGCACTTCTCAGCTTCTATTTGGTCTTCTTCAAATGCAAATGAAGGCTCGCTTAATTCAGCTTTTGCTGATATTCCTGCTGTTTCCAATGCAATTGGTGCTAAACCCCCGAATACCGATGCGGCCGGTACGTGCGTTTCGGTATGCAGAGCATTTACACCTTTCGAGTCCTTGCTCGCTGCTTCGTCCTCATAGAGTTTTCTTACCGTATTCTTACCAACGAAGTTCTTATCCACCAAGGGCAAATTTCTGCTAACGCAAATTAACTTGTCTGCGCTCAGACTTTCTCCTAATATTTTCCGCGCTCCTGAAGCGGTCAGATTTTGCTCCGGTGTCACCGCCTTGGCAGAAGCGTGATTCCTACGCCTTTTCTTCTCGCTGTCCGTACTGGGCACGAAATACGCGCTGGACCTGAACACCATCTGCGTCGGGCTGATATCGCACGTACCCAGTTGCGACGTTTCTTCCTGTTGGAGGCTTCTCACTCTCGGCGTCAGAAAGTGTGGGGACTCGCGAGGGAAAATGGGCGTATTCGGCGTACTGGGTGTCGGTCCCATTCCTACAATATCGGGAGTAGTGATCCGATCAGGTGAAACGGTAGGTTGTAGAAACTGAAAGCCTTTGGTGAGTGAAACCAGGGAAGGAGACATAGAATTGGACGCATGGACCCGGATTTCAGGCGTGCGCGGGATCATCCACGTGGAGTTACTGCAGTTGTCACTAGCCTTCACTGGTGTCGCAGCGATAAAACGCTCCATGACGAAAATTTCTTGACCAGGATGTTGGACGCTTGCTTGCTCAACTGGAGACAGCAAAACAGAGGAGACTTCGTTAGCGAAATTAAGTGCCGTTCCATAAAAGCTCGCAGTGGGAGCGAGATTCACGGCTTTCAAGTCCACATAAGATGCTTCAGCTGTTGCTTTGGAAATTTTCTCAGGTGTCTTCTTGGGGAAGCTTTTGGCTGCGTCGTGAATCTGTTTGGGTTCAGGTACGGGTTCAGGTTCACTTGTCTCTTCCGAATTAACCGGCCCGGCCTCCACCGAGTTCAAAAAAGCCAATGCAGCTGCCACTCGAGAACTTTTCTTTGGCATTTTCTTAGGTGACTTTCTGACTGAGGCACGCTTTTTTCTAGGTGCAGGTGCAACAGCGGCTTCTAGTTCTGGTGCTTTTTCGGCGCTTTCTCCGTGAGAACTTGTTCTGGGAATCGGAATCACGGCGATCGGGTCTAAAATAGGTGGTTCGGTGGCTGCTCTCGAATTCTTCTTCGGTGTCTTTTTGGGTGACCTTTTGACTGAGGTACGAATTCTTTTGGGTTCAGGTACGGGAGTCGGTTCAGTTTCAGGTGTCTTTTCACTTTCTTTGGATGACACCTGAAGAGAGGTTGGGATTGTGCACATGAGACTATCCCGTAGTTGGGAATCCCACGGTTTGCGAGTAACGGCGGATTTCTTGGCGACTACGGGCTTTGCGCTGCTTTGATCCTGGTCATTCTGATTTTCCGAAGTGGTGACCTCAGGGGTGACTGGTTTCTCGGGTGAGAAAGCCAACGCTCTGACGTGACTTCGGGGCGTTTTGACGGAGGCAGCCGCATTGGGTCCATCAGGCGTAGACTGAATAGGAGGGCCCGGCAAACTCGCTGCCGCTACGGAGCTTAATTCCACCAGACGTTTGATATTAGGACTGACTTCTAATAGTGGCATGGAGACGGGTGTTACGGTCGCTTCGGCTGACGCGGATTGTTCTCTGACATCTGGTGCCGCTGCTGGTGACAGAAGGTCCTTTGGATCGAAAGAGATGTGCGCGTTGGCGCCGACCATCCATATGTTCGAGTGGAAGGCTGTCGCTACGGCTGCAGCAGGTAGCAAATCATCATCTTTAGCGAAGTTGACGCTCGGTACGTTGGGAGTAACCTTTGGCGCAATATTAACATACTTCCGCACAGTATTCTGCACACCTTTTAACAAGAGACAACAAAAGAAAGGAAGGGATACATTACTTTACCACAGATTTTACATTCGAGTAGGTCAAACCTACTTGACATTCTGCTGCGTTTTCGGGTCAGCTCCGGTACGTTCTTTTTGACTGTCGGGAGAGAGTCATTCTGAACTTGCTCTACTGGCTTCTTCGGTTCCGACACCACAGTTAACTGAGGGGCAGCTGACACCATTCCACAAGGAAGTGCAGGCTGGAGGATCACCAATGACTGGTTTTGGAGAGCATTAAGTGTTAGGTTGGTTAGCTGTTGAAACTGGGTTGCCTGATTAAGCGCCATTAAGTCTGGTAACTCTTGAGTCTGGAAAGTCATATGCTGTGTAATCTGGGAAGTGTTAACCGCTGCAACCGACGGAACGAGGGTTGATGACTCGGCGGCGCTACAGACAATTGAAAGTTCCGAGAGCTTGTCCGCCGATACGTTAAACGTGACTCTAGAATACCACCAATTAATTAATAGCTATAATAGCTAAAACTGAACGTTTTGTTCTAAAAAAAAAGAGAGAAATAAAAGTTGCTTTACGGGTGCGATGCTTGGATTGGTTCGATTTCTGTAACCGTTTCACACGGAGGCGTGTTGAGATTATCTGACGTGGATTCTGTTGCTTTAGTTTCATCCGAACCCTGCTCTTGAATGCTTACAACAGACATATCGGTACACGTGGAAGTGTCGAAGCCAGTTAAAAGTTCTGAAAGGAAATTCCCAAAGACAGGATCCGACTCCGTTTGCTGAATAGCCGTTTGGATGACGTCTGTGATGACTGGCTCAGTGGTACTCGCTTTGGGGACCTCAATTTGCATGGCTTTGTTGATGTTATCGGCGATTTTCTCGTGTAATGTCCGATTTTGCAACAAATGATCATAAAATACCTAAAATGATACGTATATCGTCACTTCGTTTCCTGGTATGAAATTACCGAAACGTCAAGACCCGAGGCAGGCTTTACTCTCCGTTTCATGAATGATTTTTTGGTCCCATTTTGTCTATGTTCAACAAGCAGTCATTAACTTTCTTAAATTTAGATTTTTTTTTCAGTTTTACTTCAGTTTGTGTTCGTTGATGACTGCCCGTAGTTGCCTGGGTCCCACCCGCTTAACAACACTTCCTCTCATTACTGGAAGGACTTTCGTGTGCACTACAAGATCAAACACCTGAATTGGAGTTGAGATCATACTTATAAAATCTCATACTTACGAATTTTGGCTTTAGAGAATGGTACAGGGGCGGAAGACTGTTTTTGTGGACTTGGATCTGGACCGGTTGTGTCAGAGACAGCCTCGGAGACAGCTTGAGCAAAAGCTTCTCCTAAACCTTTTTCAACATCTCGGCACTTTGATGACAAAATCTTTTCAAGCAAGGATACCAGGCTATCCGTTGGCCGTAGTTCTATGTCATTGTCCAGGAAATAGGACTGAACTGGAGAAATCATTCAAGACAAATAATAAGTTTCTTGACACATTATTAAAAAATGAAACAGAATAAAATTTAAGATAAGGAAGATTTGCTTTAGAGTACTGTTTCGTATGACCATTACCTAGTGTTTTGCATTGGCTGTATTCCTTTAGCAAATCTAGAAGGGAAAGGCCCATAAGTCCTGTTGCAATTTTACGTGCGGGATTCTTGGACAGCATGTTGCGAATTTCGGACAGGTGTGTACATTCTTCCAGAAATTTGGAAAATGTATCAACGTAATTTTCCTTCTCCAAGTAAGCTAAACAAAGAAAACGTTGTGAAAGTGATCCTTCATACAAAAGGTTAAGCTTCAAACCTAATATTAGACGCGCAATATCCGACGGAAGGAAATCCATTTTGTTTCCCACTCAACTGAAGAGACTCACTCAAAATCTTTGTCCGTGGACACGAATACACAGAAAGTTTTCATCTGCAAACTGGAACAAACAATACGTTAATTTTTCGTGGCAGTCAACACGTGAAACCCCGAAAAGGCGTCGCTGGAGATATTGACTCCTCCCATTTTTCAAACACAGATGGAAAGTCCGACTATCATTGGCAAGTTGTCTTATTTAGATTTGACCCTTCGAAGCAACATTCCCTTGCATTTCTTTGCGCTTCCTTACCTGTGCGCTATTATTATTGGTTGTAGTCCTTCAAACGGGCAATAACAAGGACCGTACGAAAGACACGGACTTCGACACCACCTGAAATTTGTTAAGTAATTCAGTATTTCTCCGTGCCATACGTATGCGTAGCTTTCGAGAGTCGCACGGTTGACGTCACCTAAAGCACGTCGCCGGCGTTTAGACAACAAATACGTTTGTTTACATCCATTGTAGCGTTTGCCCCCAGTTTTTTTCCATATTTGGACCGTTAGTCATTTAAGATGCAGCATGTGGAATCTCTTTTAGACTTGTAAGTTATTCCTTGCGCCAATTAAACTACTTTACTAACACTTTAAATGACTATACGCATTAGGTCAGCACGTGCGTTCGCATCAGTAGCTGCCAAAGACATTTTGTTGGCTGAGAGTTTGCCACGGCACGTGAAAAGCGTACTGCTAAGGCTCTTTGCAGGAAGAGGTTTATTAAGTTCTTCAGTACTTGAAATATTGTGTCATCCTGAAGTAGAAAAGCTGAATTTGGATGGAAGCACAATATCAGATGCTTCGTTAGCGGTTGTATCTCACTGCAAGCACCTAATGGTTCTCAACATGCCCAATGCATTCGTGTCGTTACCAGGTAGCTAATTTGTTGTTAGGACTCCCCCACTGTTGAACAAGACTTTTGCTTATCTAGCTCTTTTGAACACTTTCGTGCAACTTTCGAACTTAAGGGTATTGACAGCAACCTGTTGCCCAGCATTAGACGATCGAGTTTTATCAGTAATTGGAATTCGCTGCTCAAAATTGACAACATTGGACGTTTCCAAATGTCTAGGAGTAGGAAATGTTGGCCTAAAAGCACTCTCCAGGTTGCCTAATTTGACGTGGATCGATATTTCGTACACATCCGTGAGGAATGAAACTGTTTATTTGTAAACTTTTTGTGCGATGTAATATTTATTTTAGGTGGGGGACGAAGGCTTGGAATCTCTGTGTGAAGGAAAATGTCAGAACAGTCTTGTTGAACTTACCATGAACAACTGTCGCTATGTAACTCCGGCAGTCAGCCACAGTATTATACTGCTGCGCAAGTTGCAATATCTAAGCTTTATGAATTGTCCTCAACTAATGGACAGTAGCTGGATCGAATTCCTCGAGTAAGTTTTACTAAACTGAAATATTTGCAGGGAATTTAAAAAATCCATTGCTAGAAATCTGCCAGTTGCTCGTAACAGAGGGGTTATTAAACAGTTGTCTTTTACGGTGTCAATGCAGTAAACCTTGGAAAGCGCTTAGAAAGGCACATGGAATTCCCAGTCTTCTTCGAGTGATATTTTCACAACCCAGAGAATTGAATATTTCTACTCCAGAAAATTAACCAAATTTGTGATTTTTTTTATAAAATACATTTAAAACGCACCTTCTCTCTGAAGAAGTGTTTCGCCGAAAAAGAACATAAATTGTTTGCAGTATTTTTTATGAATAACAGGGAACCTATCCAGTGGCGTAACCAGGATTTCATTTCGTGGGGGGGGTAATATGCAATTTTTTTGGACACTTGGTCATTCTCCTATCTTCCCTATTATAAAATCAAAATTTCGGGGGGAGAGGGGGGGTTCGAACCCCCCTAAATACGCCCCCTGAACCTATCCACTCTCATTTTGTTCATGATCCAGTTGTATTTCGAGAATAGTTGATTAACTTCTTTCTTCAGCAAAATCCACCAGAGATTGGCTATGCAACGTTTGCTCAGAAGCGTGTGATGTCCCAACGTTCATCACTAACTAATTTGAAAAAAATCTTGTATGGATTTCTGTTCCAGCTTACAGATCCATATTGAACGTGGCGTTCATTTTTTTTGTACAGTAAGAAAGAGAATAGCATTGCATAACATGAGTGATTGCTAATAAATATATGGATTTAGGCAAAGTGATTTCACTTACGGCAAAAATTGTAGATAAAACATAAAGAATTATGACAACTTCGCAATATGAAACAGAAATGGCCGAATATAGCAAACCTGGGCAAATTCAAGGAAAGTGAAAGTTAATTCAAATCACATTCAACAAGATTTTCTAAAAGTGAGGGCATTTTTTAGATTTAAAAATTAATTATACTAATTTCGTTTTTTTAAAGTCAAAATCAATCAAAGTTCAATCAGATCAAGTAAGGCAGACAACAAGTGAATTGTGGATCGAGAAAAGAGGGAACGAAGGCGGTGCTTATGGGTATTTCATGACCCAAACATGTTCCTTTCATGTGACGTTGTACAGCGTCTAAATTAAAAAGAAAATGTTGAGGTATTTTTTTCCCAAATTCACTTATTTTCTTCTACGTCAATTTCCATACATTCGTTTCGTAATTCAGTTCAAAATGTTTAGCAGTGGGCAAATTTGAGTTCAATGGAAACGAACTGAATCAAATGGAAATGAATGAAGTCAAATTCAGTTAATTGAATTTGCCCAGCTAGGCTACACAGTCAATTGAAAAGTCTCTTAACAAGTGCTAAGTGTTCGGCAATCACGCGCACAATATAGTTGTCTGGAAGCACTACGCTGAAGGAATGCTATTCGTTAGAATACTTTTGACGGACGATGCTAAACGAGTTTATTTCTGTGCCACCGGAAGGACATTCACCAAAATTTGTGACCTTAACGAACGGGGAATATAGATGAACGTCTGCACGCCTTCACCCATGGAGGAAGGAATGCAATAATGGGCACTCCTCTCATCTGAAATAATTTTGCGACCACGAAAGCGAAAGTAAAAGTAGAACTGGAGATAGTATCGCGCCCTTCCTCAAGGCGAAACGTTGCCGAGAGTAGCACTGACTTGCCCCAGTTTTAGCACTCACTCAGGAGATATAAAAGCAAATCCTCCTCTATGTCGAATCATCAGTTAAGATTCTCTTCTCGAACTGCCTACCTCCGACAATGAAATTTTTCTTGATTGCCGCTTTCTTGGCCGCTGCCTCCGCAGCTAGCTTGCCTTACCCCCAGCCCTACTCCGCTGGGTATGCCAAGCAACCTGAAATCACCATTGTGAGCCAAAGCGACGTTCGTAACCCCGACGGAAGCAGCCAATGGAGGTAGAACTTTTCTAACTTTATTTTTTTTTACCCAGTGCTTATTTTCTGATTCTTTTAGCTTTGCTGGATCTGA
>JAHZNP010001029.1:0-28647 GCA_020615345.1 Triops cancriformis
TGCGGTCCGGAGGTCACGATGGGTGGTCGGGCAAAGCATTGCGTTGTCAGTTCAGGAGTAGCCAGGAAGAATTCCGGGGGCGGAAAGTTAGGGGGACCATTGACATATACAGTTGAGCGGGGGAAACCTCTTGAGCGTCCATGTTTGAAGGTGTTTTCACCGCGATTAAACGGAGCGTCTACGTATGGGGTGTGCGAAAAAGAGTCAGTCCTTTCTTCGGTGCAAGCGGTCCTCGAAGCACAAGTGACGTTGGGTCGCTTAAGTGGGCGCGCTATGGAAGATTGAGTCCCTAGCCTCAAATCGGTAATCGACAAAGTTTTTTCTACTTGGTCGTACTTGGCAGGAAAGAAGGGGTCGACGAATGGGTTGAAGTAACCGGCAGTGGCAGGTTTCATGAATTGAGTGGCGTTTTCCAGTAGGGCAGGTTCGGTTACATGTATTGCATCTGGTTTTTTGGTAAAGTCAAGGACAGGAGTAGGATCCGCAATTTCAGTTTCAGAGATTTGGTCAAGGTGGGAAGATTCACAGACATTGGTGGTTTCGGAAGGATCGGAAGCTTGGGAGACATGGGGAGTTTGACAGGCGTCGACAATTTGGCAGAGATCGGCGTTTTCGTCCAGGTTGGTCAATTGCGTTGGTTCGGAAGTATATTCAGGGTTAGTAGCTGGCACGACGTTGACTGCGGGAACTACGGCCATATTCGGTACTAGTGGATCATGGTCGGATGCTGAGGACGTTTGAGTAGCCGACAGCCGCATTCGGGCTAGTATGAACCGTAAATCTGCATACCAGAAACCTCCAGAGGACGGAAATTTGAGGGGTCGCATCATAACTTCCATGACCCGCTGTCCTCGGACACGAGTATAGGTGTTACGAGGCGCGCGGAGAGGTTTGGCAGACAACGTAGTGGCGGGGACTTCGTTGTTCGGGCATTGTGGCGGTTTCGTTGGCGCGGATCGAATTCGTGGTTGGTTTTGGTACGGGCGGTGGCGTCTCTGGAGTTCGCGTCGGTATTTGGGGTACCAACGGTGTTGTACTGCTACCTGAGGGGTTACCTGGTTTAGGGTGGACGGGCGGTTTGTCGTTGCATCGGTCGGTGTGGAACAGGATGACATTGTTACGGGTGTTAATGAAGGAGGCACTTCCTTGATCACTGGCGAAGGGGATTTAACACGGGAAAAACACAAATAGCACTGCTTAAATGTACGGAAAATGTTAGTGCGAGGATAGGACGCCTGAAACGCCTATCCTACCGACTGCGCCAAAAATGTAAAAAAGCGGGAGGTAGGGGTAAAGGAAAAGGTGGGGTATACTCGGATAGGCGAGTTTGACGCTACTATCAGACGGGGTTTACGGCGGAGAATGATTGTATTTGTTGAACACATATTAAGGCACTAGAGCACAAAGGGTTGGTCACAAAATGGGTACACTCGGTTGACTGCACAACTTGGACTGCCGTGATTGTCTGTAAATTGGGAGCGGGCTTAACAGTTCTGGGACGGTTGGACGGATGCAATAGGAGCAGAGGCAGTGGCATAGGAAGGGGGCGGGGGGCTTGCCGCCTCGGGTACCACCGCTGAGGGGGTGACAAAATGGCAAACTTATGGTTTACAAAATATATATTTTTAGTGGGCTCATGACACTTATTTGAAAAAATATTTTATAAAACGAGTAACTGCTTTGTCTGACAAGTAATAAACTTAACAATTCAACACAATACGTATTGAAACTTTTTAGAAACGAACGCAACGAAACTGAACTCTAGGCTATGCAGCGGAGAGCCCATGGATAAGGAAGGGTAGGGGGGGTTTCTTTCCCCTAAGTCTGTCTTAGCAGTTTGCGCTTGAGCGAGACGTAAGAATCGGTAAACCATAACGCAACCCGCAACCAACCCTATCCGCTGTTGTGCCGGTTAGACACCCCACGCCTTTTTGTTGTGTTACTAATGCAATATTCCTGAAGTTTGCAAGTGCTGTAGTGAATTCTTTTGTTAAGTTGTCATCTTCCTCTTTATGATATTTAGTTTGGTAAGTAGCATAAACGTTATGATGCATGCCATTTGCGTGTATTTGCACACTGTGATCTAAACTACGTGATCCATAACTATTTTCGTGCTTTTCCTTTTCGAAGCCAAGCGTCATGTTAGCCTACTCCGTTTTCATACTTCAGGTGTTTGACCATGAAACGGAACCGTCCAAGTGGAGCGCAGCAGAGAAAAAAACAGAAAGGCAAAGCTATACATCTACAATCGCTGTCCGGATCGATGCTGAAATTTGTAACATCATCCAATTCGGCATCAACATCAAATGCTTCAGAGAAATCAAACTCTCATGGAGATGTGAGACAAAACAATGAAAAAATTTCACAACCCAAGGGTCAGGGTGAGCTTAATTATGAAGACGACAGCGAGTTTTCTGATTCAGATAGCTGTCTCAAGAGTCACGAGCAGATCGAAAGTGAACTTCTTACTGAAGAGCACAGAGAAAGAGAAGAAGAAAAATCAGATGAAATTACGCTGGAAGAAGACAAATTAGAAGTTGACGATAGATCTGAAAGGGGGGGACTAAGTAGTAGTGTATTGAATAACGATATTTCTGATTGGCCCTTTCCGGTTCCGGATAGTCTCAGAGTTGACTTAATTAAAACGGGTAGTGAAGCGTATCAAAACAAAGACGGTCCATTTGGTACAGCTGCAAGACCAGGTGACAAAGTAAGGGGCTCTACCCGTCATTTAACGTCTGATTGGTTCTACATTACTCTACCAAATGGTGAAAAAGTAGTAAGAACATGGATGGTCTATTCAACGAAAAGTCAGAGCATGTACTGTTTTTGTTGTAGGCTCTTTGGCAGTGAAAAAAATTTGAATGATAATCCATCGAAGTTTATGACAGGTTTTCAATCTTGGTGGAAACTTAATCCGTAAGTTGAATATCATGAAAACTCGGAGCAGCATTTGACTTTTTTGAAAAATGGAAAACTTTACGAGTATCTCTAAATGTTAACAAAACGATGGACCAAATTAGCCAGACTGTTGCAGAAACAGAAAGAAGGAAATGGAGAGATATTTTAAAAGGCTATTAGATGTAACATTATTTTTGGCGCATCAAAATTTACCTTTCCGTGGCCACAGAGAGCATATGTTATCGGAAAACAGGGGAAACTTTTTACAACTAGTTGAGCTGGTATCAAAGTACGGTCCAGTGCTAAGAGAACATTTGCTCAAATTAGAGCAGGCAGGTCAGTCGCAGACAGGTAAAATGCTAACCAGCTATCTGTCCCCTACCACACAAAACGAGTTTATAACACTTCTAAGCGAGTGTTAAGGAAAAGATTTTGTTTGATATTAAAGAAGCAAAATATTACAGCATTATTTTTGACAGTACACCAGACATCTCGCACATTGATCAAATGTGCGAAATAGTTCGATATGTTCATATCGAGAATAAAAAAGTTGAAGTAAAGGAGTCATTTTTAGGCCACTTTCAGCTAGCTGGAAAGAAAGCCCATGACACAACAGTAGAAATTTTGCAGGCAATTGAACAGGACGGATTAGATATTGCATTGTGTCGAGGCCAGGGGTATGACAATGCTTCTACAATGGCTGGCGTGCACTCTGGAGTTCAGGCGAGAATTCGCAAGCTAAATCCTAAAGCATGATTTGTTCCTTGCGCAAATCACTCTCTTAATCTATGTGGAGTGCGTTCTTTTGCAACTGTTTCGCAATGTGTAACCTTTTTTGGGACGTTAGAAAGTCTGTACTGCTTTTTCGCAGTTTCCACACACAGATGGACGACCCTTGTAACTAATGTTGGAGTTACAGTCAGGAGACTATCAGATACGAGATGGAGTGCACATTACGAAGCTGTAAAGCCTGTACTTGCTGATTTCAAAAAGATTGTTGATGTCATTGAAGAGCTTTGTGATCCAGCAGAAAGTGTTGAAACTAGAGGATCGGCGCAAATGCTTTTGGCACCAGTGTGTGATTTTTCATTTTTATGCTTTTTGTGTTTCTGGGGTAACGTTTTGGAAGACGTAAACCACACTCAAAAATACCTGCAGACCATCGGAATCGGTTTTGAGAAGTGTGTCATGAAAATGAGAAGTTTGAAGATATTTTTGAAGGACAAAAGAAATGAGATAGTAGAGATGGCACTGCAGTTTGCAGCTGATACTTGCGAAGAAATGGACATTCCTATAGTGAAAAGAAGAACCGTCAGAAAGAAGAAAATGATGCCTGGAGAAAAGGCTCAAGATGAACCACTCGCGTTAAACGAAGAATTGAAAAGATCAATGTTTCAGTGCATGGACAGATTTTATCAAGAAATTAAAACTCGCTGCACAGACATGGAACATATATCAGCTAGGTTTGCTGTTCTTGAGGCCAAGAACTTGATCGCAATACCAGAAGACGAACTTCCACAACTAATACAAAACTTAGTTGTAAACTACGACGAACTTTCTCAAGACGGTATCCGTAAAGAAATTCCACGACTAAGAAGACATTTACAAGCTGCGGGAGTCTCCGAAGAAAATTCTCTGGAATGGCCTACTTTAAGATTTTTAGAGTTTATTGTCGAACACGAACTTTCAGATTCTGTCCCTAATCTAACTTTAGCTTTAAGATTTTCGTTAACGTTGTGTGTTTCTGTGGCATCATGTGAGAGGAGTTTTTCAAAATTAAAATTAATCAAAAGTTACCTTAGGTCGACTATGAGTCAAGCTCGGCTCTCTGGTTTAGCAATTTTGTCAATTGAAAGTTAAGTTGCGAGTGGAATTGATTTTGATTATGTGATTTCAAAATCTGCAGAAAGCAAGGTTAGAAAGCAAAGGTTTTAATCGCTTGTGCTCGCTATCTTAACTAAATAAACCACAAAATAACAGTTGTACCTGTTAATATCTTATTCCTCTTCTTTTAATAATTTTAGTGAGCGGGGGGTCAAAAAAATGTCCGCACCGGGTGCCACCTTACCTTCCTATGCCACTGAGCAGAGGTGTAAGATTTCTGTCTGCGGGAACAGTGAACTATGCTGAGCTGGCTGGCTTGACCGGAATGAAAGCTTAATATTTCCCTTGATCGGCTATTTTCTATATGTGCGTTCGGCTGGCTAAGATATTTTATTCTACTTTCTTACAATTCCGTACGTCGGGGTGTCCCATTTTCTTTTTACCCAGTGTGACATTCATAGGGACAGGCCTTTCGCAAAATCTAGCTTCAATTACAATATGAACTTTATTACTGGAAAGTTGCATGCCGTTTTGAAGTGTCAGTTTTAGTAAATTAGGAAGTATTTACATGAAACGTTTGTGACTTGTTTTTGACATTTTAAGGGGTTTTTTCATTGGAGTAATCAGTATTACTGAAAAGTTTATGCCATAAGATGCAGGACAAAGCCTCAGACTTTCTGAGGTAACGATGTAGACGACAAACAAGGACAATGATTGGTTTCTTCGAATTCATGTCATTTGTTAATAAAACGCAATACAAATAATATTGGAAACAATATTTCAAAAAAACTGTTGGGTAAGCTTCTTCCCTTTACCAATTTGGGACCAAAACTATTTGATTGTGGGTTCGTGGAAAGGATGAATCTAGTTTGATTTGGAAATAAATATTTTACTAATAAAATAATTATAATTTTATTGAAAACGAAGCCACCTTTGACGTTTCGAAAAGCGTGTTTCCTTTATCAGGAAGGAAATAATGTACCTGAAAATTTTTGAGTCATAATTAATAAAAAAGCCGTTTTAAAATTAAAAAATGTATTTAAAATTTAACTCAATGAAAAATACCCTCCATCTTGTACACAAAGTCACGTGATTTCGCTGTCCAAGCCTGCCTCTGACGTATAAACTGAACGTCAGGGGCTGAGGACCTAGTCGCTCTTGAACTGACACCGTTATCGATCAAATTTGCCTCAGTTCCTTTCAGGGGGGTGACGGATCCGTCAGGTTGCACGACAGAACAGGCTGTCCTCTACGGTAGCCGATACAGTTAGGAATTATCGATATAGTTGAACGACACTATCGATGTGCTTCTTCAAGTCAGGGTCCCAAACAATCATCAAACTCATCCACTCCAGGGAACTCATCCACTTCAAATGCCTCCTCTTTTCAAAGCCTTTTTTCTGTAACAGGCTTTATGCAGGCATGTTCCCTCTAGTCCTCTATGGTACTGCCACATCCTCTAGAGACCGAGAAAGCTCTGACAAAACCTTTTATTACAAGAACGCGAATTAAGAATTTTTAAAGTTTTTCACATTCCAAACTTTTTTTGCCGCAAACTGAACTAGAGCGGTGTCCCTCTTTTGGGTCTTCCAAACGTTTGTGACCCGCAACAACGCTTCCTCCCAATGGCGTGGGTTTAGCAATGGGAAGGTTTGTTTGGGTCGTTTTATGTTGCGAGTACTGTACGTGGTCTGACTGACTGTATTGTCGGCAAGCTTGGTAAAGTATCTTGCACCAGTGCCATCTATGTGCCAATTCAACGAACTAAATCATAACAAATTACGTTAAAGAAGATCATATGTACATATTATTCTGACAAAAGTAATTATAATTGGGATAATTTTTCTGGAGCAAAGCAAAGGCCTTCGAATAGCTTGACGCTTTTTGGTCCTTGTGAAGGATAATACCAACAGGAATTGCACCACGTTTCGATACTGTGAGGAGTAGCGTCACTGAACACATTGTTGCGTCACAGCTATTTGAGGAGTCTACGAAGATCATTTCCGACGCTTGCGGAATGTTCTTAGCACGTACGACAGGTCATGAATAGCTAGAATACAGAAAGGAGGCTTTCGATCGAAGAAAACTGTCGCACCTATTGAGTTATAACGAATAGGAGTCCAATTAGTACGAATAATGAACTGGGTAGACTAACCGTATTTTCACCTTGTTCTTCGTACTTTTCCGCTTTTGACGCCAATAGTGTGAACATGTCGGCTGAAGTTTTGCCGTAATTAGTCTTCATTCAGCTCTCAAACATATACTTTATCTGCCGCATTGAAGGATTTATGCTTGTGTTGGCTAGAGGTTTGCTCACGTAATTTTCCTCCGTACTCAGATCGCAGATTTTGCTTTTACGGTAATGACTAGCAGCTGCTGACCCCATTCCTTCTGCGAAGTACTCTTCAAATTGCTGTTTGGTTTCAGGTGCTATTGGCAGAAAGCGTAGTGCATCCGCACACTCGTAGATGTGGTTGTGTTGAAAGTTTACCAGGATTTCAGCAGGAAGTGGAGGCTCTCGTTGAAGATATGGATCATTCCTTTTAGTTTCGCGATTTACTTGCTTCATTTTCACCTGGATGGTAGATTGACAGTTGGTAGATTTTGACGTCCTATTCTGTCCAACTGATCTAGACTTGTTGCAGGAGGAATAGTGACACGCGTAAACAGCCTTGTAGATTAATCTACGACAAGATTATGGTATGTTAGCGTTCTTATTGGATTTTTTTTTGCATAAAGGAAACGAAACATACTCCTCCGTGGGTAAGGTTTTTTTTCACGATCCATTCGTGTTTGTAGCCTAGTTTGCAGAGCCAAAGTTTGAAATCTTCCTTGCTTTTTACGCTGCATCTTAATTTAACTTCAGTTGATTTTTCCTCTAAGATTTCAGAGAAAAAACCCTCGACAATAAATTCACTAGTACACGCCATTGATCACCTTAAGAAAAACAAAAAATGTGTCCCTTTCATGAATTGGTGAAGTTAAAATGGCGAGATTAGTTTCTCCGACAGGTGAAAGCATTTTTAATTTCACCGCTTTTCCATAGACCTGAAATAATTTTGACACTATCTGGCAACGCTGTGGTTTGTGCAGGTTGGGTTTTGGCTATATGCCTACCACATTACCAACAACTCGTGGGACTGTCCCTCGTTGGTTCAGTTGAGATGCGGGCGGCCTCAGACGGTTCAGATGTTACTTTATTAACTCGGCCTTTGGGTCTGTGCTCCGCCTCCTTGTGGATCTTATCTTGCTCCGGTGCAAGGTCGTAAGCGTTTTCATAAGCCTTGGCTCGGTTGCAAAGCCAAGTACCGAATCGTTCCAGGTCCCAAGAGAAGGTACTCGATGCGTAACCTTCGTTCCAGACTAAGCGATCGTGTAGGGCTAGCTTGGCAGTCACTCGTTCGACAACGTCCTGTTGATTGCTACCCCTATCCTTTTCAAGTCGAAGAGGTGGGTCCTCACCCGTTCAGCGAAATGCTTGAAGGCGGTTGGGTTGCCCCGTCCGACGTCTAGGCGTTCGATCGCTTGATGGTGTGCAGCTCGCATGACGTCCCTTGGGCCGCAGGATTCCTTTATTCAAAGCAAGGCTTCCTTTTATGCCTACTCTCCCCCACCAAGGCCAGACACAATGTCTAAGCAATCGCCACGCAGATTTTTCCGTAAAGTGGCGAGCTTCTCGCCAGGACTCTTCCGAGTGTTGTGGACCAGTGATTGGAAGAGGTCAATCCACTGGAACCACTCCAGCGCCGCGCCGGCATATGGTTCCATAACAGCTCCCATGGAGTGACTCCTGCACCCGGAGCTCCTGCTGTTCGGAAGTTCCCTTCCATTCCCATACCTCTCGATCCAATCGTCTGGCGACTCGACTTTGCTGTACAGGTTGTCCACTCAGTCCGAGATACGGCGTTCCGGGGAGGACACAGGCTTGTCTACTTGTGCTGGTTGTTGGGAGATCTAAGTATTAACTATGATCTTTTCGATGGTTTTCGCTAAGCTCCGGCTGAGCTGTTACAAAAATTAACTCACGGCATCTACCAAATCTGCCGATTGCTGTCGTTCAGTGTTGGGATGGACTGACGAGTTTACGTCTTCTAAAAGAGGAACTTCGGTCGTCAACTGTCGTACTTGCTGCGTTCTGGAAATTGCTGTAGGTACTCTTGCACCGCTTCCGTCTGCTCTTCAATCTTATTCCAGTATTTTGCCTGGAGGTGGGCTTCTTTCGCGGCTTCAACGCTGTGATCATCTAATCCGTCCAAAAGCTCTTAATTGATCCTCTCAGTTTCCTTGTAGTCCGACTGACACTCTGACAGTATGATCTTGATGACCCGCCTTGATTTCTTCTCCTTTATGAGAAGCTCAATTTGGTTACAATAATCCGTGATTTTACGGCGGAGACACTTCCGTCTCCTTTTAAGTTGGTTTACATCAATCGCTTCAGTAGTGGCAGCTGCCATTGTAATGGTTGCCCAGGCTGAAGACCGAACGATGGTTTGATTCGCGGCGTTCCGCGACCTAACCAAGCGAACAATATCCGCGAAACCGAAGTTTGGCTTTGCGAATGGCGGACGCTCCACACGCCTTGCCCACACTTTGTCTAAGGCACTGAAAAAACTTACAAAGTCTGCAACAAGACCGTATCCGTTCCGGAGGACCAAATGTTTTGGCTACATAAACCCAAAACGTAAAAATTAAACGCTTGCCGGTCAGTCGTTGTTTCCTGAATAATGCTTTATTCTTGTGCAAAAACGTTTTCCTTTCTCTGTCTCTTTCTTCCTTTTCTCTAACCGTAGAATCACTTCCAAGTACAAAATACGTCAACTCAAAATACTTGGGGGATACACTGAGGGACAATTTTTGGCTTCGTTAACTCTAACTTGGCGTTCCAGATGCAATATTTCTCTAAATCGACTTCCTCGCTTCTTGTCTTGCTCTAACTCTCTCTAACTCTGTCTTGCACACTGTTGCACATCGTTGCACACTGTTGCTACCCTCACCTCTTGTCATACAAGAACGTTTTTCACACGCGCTCAACCAATAGAACAAAAGGGGGTGAGCGTAACAGCACAACACGCTAAACTCAAATTCAAAGCTTGTATGTTTCTCGCCACAACAGGTACCTTTGATTTCAATCTAGTTCGCTAAAATATTTTACTCCATTGACATCTACTATGAGATCCTCTACTGTGGGGACCACGTGCCGTGTCCGCAAGATGGCTTTGTTGGGGGGCTCGCATGTAGACGCAAATTCGTATCTTGCCTGGTTGCTTGGGTTTCGGAACAGAAAGACATGGTGAGATCCATGGCGTCGGCCCTTCGATGACACGTTCGTTGATGTCAGCAGATAACAAGTTGTCGATTTCGACCGAGACAGCTTTTCGCAGGTGAAATCTGACCCTACTGTGCTTCTGGGTTACTGGCTGCACGGACTGTTCAATGTATAGCTGGACTTGGTAATTGGACATCTTCTCTAGTCCCTGAAAAGTGTCGGAAATTGAGCTTTCAAATATTCGTATGGATCAGAACTTTGTGTTGAGTTATTAACCTTTATTAATTTGAGCTTTTTCGATGTGTTGTAGCCAAGGATACATTCGCAATTTTGTTCCTGTGTGACGAAAACACGTGCCCTGGTTTCTGTGTGCTTTGACTCCAGGACAGCATTAAATGACCCTTGAATCGCGATGGGCTTCTTTCCAAACGCGTTTACGGATGCGTTAGTTGTGCTAAGGGCTGGGCGTCATGCAATCTGGTCGTACGCCTGGATACTGATGATGTTACATGTGGCGCCAGTGTCGATCATCATGGGTATCGTAACACCCGCCACCTGGATTTGTGCTATGGGCCTGGAATCTTTTTTTCCGTTCTTTAATGAAAAAAACGAAGGATTCGGCGTTCTCTGCTTCGCTGTCCGAATCGAAGTAGAGCTGCTGCAAGGGTTTGTCTTCTTCAGCTTGTCCACGCTTCATCTGGCTGACCGTAAGAAAAACGAAACTGACTGTCCTAGCAAAGTTAATGAAGGTAGTTATTGTCGATATATGTTTTTAATTATATACACTCCCTAATCCTTGCGTTATTTAATATATACCCAGTTCCTTCAACCAAATTAGACGTAGAATGTCATTTCGAGAGAACGGGTAGGATTTGTATCGAAAATGACTTTAGAAAGGCATATGAATCTTCATCTCCGTTAGACGATGTGAACAGCAGCGACGCTGTCTATTCCAGCGACTTAAACACAGAACTCTACGATCAGTGCCCTGTGTCGTTTCTTCAAGCAGTGTTACTGCTTCAAGCCTTTATTTTGTCGGCTTCACTATCAAAACTTAACGTTCAGCACTTGAACGACATTTTGCACCTGCACATGCGTCCTTACCCCCGAAAACAAGTCTACAAACTTGAAAACCTCTTTCCAATAGACGATTTTAAACATTGTATTTGCTGCCCGGATTGCTACGGAAACATGAACAGGTCATGCGGCGACAACTTAAAGTGCTACGAATGTGATAAAGGAGTTTGAAGAGAGTGGAATGAAGAAACCGAAGAGCTGCTACTTGTATTGGACACTTGGATCTGAATTACGGAGTTCATTTCAAAATCTTGAACTCGGACAATCATTGGGTTACCAAACAAGTAAGGAGGGAGACGTTCCCACATTAAGCGATCTTTCCGACGGCCATCTCTATAGAATATTTCAAAACGTCATCTTGACGTAACGAGAATGAAAGCTGTATCTTTAACGATGAATACCGATGGCGTAACTGTCTTCGATTCTTCAAATTATTCTTTGTGGCCGATGCAGTGTTTCGTTAATGAGTTCCCCCATGGCTCTGCTATAAGAACGTTATCGTAACAGCATTGTGGACTCATTCGTGAACGAAATTGAAACTCTCAAAACTTGGCTTTTAATAGCTGAAAAGAACGGCAAAGAAGACTGAAAAAAATATGAAAGTCAGTAAAGCAGTATATTGATGACATGTTAAAGAGAGATATTATTGGACCTTCCAGTTCCCCTTGGGGAGCCCCAATTGTGCTTGTCAAGAAAAAGGACGGCATTCAGCGCTTTTGCGTAGATTTTCGTAAGCTGAATTATATTACACGTAGAGATGTTTACCAGCATCCGCGAGTAGATGACACGCTTGATAGATTAGGTAAGGCAAAACAGACTTATACCGTGTCATGAAAACCCTTTTCCGGTTAGTCCGCCTCACGAGCCCAAAATCGAGTCTTACACAGAAACTCTAATTTCCCCTAATTCCAATAGCCCGCTAGATTTCTTCCCGAGAACCCGTACAGCAAGTGATGTACTAAATTCGGTATCACTAACAGATCAAGACTCCGAAACCACACCGTCTCCAATATCGGAAACCCCAGACGCGACCGAATCCCGTATGTAACCCCTCCAGTCCATACGCAAAGACCCTAACCCGTACCACAAGCCGAAGGGATTCCAGCCATTCGAGTACCTCCACCATGTACTGTGGTAGGCAGACAAAAGTACCCCAAGCAAACAGCAGAAGACTAATTAATGTCAATTTTCACTGGCTACTCTGGGAGTGTCAATCTACTCTGGCAAAGAGTGCTCCGAATCTGAGAATCCGCCCCGAGATGTAGGATTCGTTACTCCCAGTGGAAGGCGCTTATGATTATCAGAGCCCCGAAATTTTGATTTTATAAAGGGGAAGATAGGGGAATTACCAAGTGTCCAAAAAAATTCATAATCCTCCCCTGAAATGAAATCCTGGATACGCCACTGGCCACGACACAACAATCGACAAAGAAGCTAAAGACACTACAGGAATGAATGCCACCATCTCACACAAACATTAACCTTCAATGGCAATAAAATCTGAAAAGAAATAATCGATGGATTTTTCACGAGGCACAAAGAGGCGAACCATCATGGATGACGACGCATTATTTACGACTCAATTGTTTCATGGAAAAGATCACCCTCCATCAGCACTGTCGCGATTGTCCGAGCCACTCATTATTAGCGCGTTCCATAGGCTACACTGAGTGCTGGAGAATGTAACCCGTTTGCTTATTAGATATGGAATACTTGACGACGAAGAAAGCACTGGGTCTGGTCCTTCAGCTAGCGACAAAGTTGAATGGAACGATGGGGAGACTAAATTCCTTTTGGATAAGTACAAAACATACATAGGCAAAGTAGGTCCCATGTAAATGTTCAAAAAAGGGAAGCTTATGTGGGAGAGAATTTCAAGGGACTGGAACAGTGAACTCTTATTATTGATACAAACTTAGGCTCCAAAACTTGTGTTAGGTAAACTTAGTTCTACTAGAGACATTTAGGTTTCTCCTTGTTGCTGTAACTAGCATATGCCCTAACAATTTATAGCCAACTCCATGCAGAAGGAAGGTGAAAAGCACATCGTGTCAGGAGCCCCCTCCTGTGTGCCGAAGCCAACAACCTTTTAATGCATCCTCAACACTAACATCTTCCTCTGTTGCATGTTAGGATACTGTGCCCTCTCCCTGCGATCCTGGACCGTGTTGGTTCTCAAGATCGTTAGCATGACCCAATTACCCAGGGGTTACGTAACAGGCACGCCGCCCCATTACATCAACAGGAGACGCTGGAACAGAAGACGTCCGCAACTGCCCAACCATCGAAGACGCCCCTACTTAAGGAGAGGCGAAGTAGCGACGCACTCTCTGACCCTCAGTCTCCCTCGCTTGCGTTCCAGTCACTCTCCGTGTCTACCTTGTGACCTCCACCTCTTTCCCCCGTGCGTTCTATTCCAGTTTCTACCAGTGACATTGCTATCTGTCAGTGCCATAAGTGTAATAGTACCTTGGCAATAAATTTTTAATAGTAAAAGCGAACCATTCTTTTAAAGTCTCTACAATCCCCTTACCTTCCTACAGTTGATGGGTTATCTTTTAAAACCCTTTAATACTAACCGTCACATTGGTGGCAGCGTTTTTTCGAACCGCCCCGAACAGACTAGTAAATTGAAACAATCAGTGCCAACCGTTCTGTGCCAGTGCTACTCATCGTGCATAACCCCTGCTCAGTTCCTCCACTACGGCATCTCTTGCTTCCAGTGACGCGCAATCCGGAAAACCATAAGTCAACGAACACTTTACTTTGTCCCAGCATGTCTGAACCCACAACCTCAGATAGTCAGCCGTTTTCCATAACGCTGCCGCAACTGCAGGATTTTTTTCCCCTCTTATAAATCCCCTAATAGTCAGCAGAATTTCCGAGTTCTCCAGAGAACCAGAGGGAGTGTCGATCCGCCAACTTTTCACTGCCGCAGAACACATAGGCAAAACTGCTGGTTGGTCGGATGGCCAACTTTTAAATGCTATAATTTATCGTTTAAAGGATCAGCCAATAACTTTCTATAGCAATCTCTCCCCTGCACCAAAGAACTACGAAGAATTCAAACAAGCATTCATAAAAAGATACGGGGGTAGTCAACATGAGGCTGTTGCTGTAGCAAGGTTGCAATCTTGCATACAGAAACCAGGTCAGAAAGTTCGCGATTACGCGGACCTCATTAGCAAATTAACAAAGCGCGTGCATGAAAATATTTCAACCCCTGATGCAGAAATACTCATTGACAAATATATGAGATGGAATTTTACTGGCGGTCTGCTTCCGCAGCTAAAGCGCTATTAGCTCAGCACAGATCCAAAAACATTTCACGAAGCAGTTGAAATTGCCGCTCGCGAAGAAGCTAACGAAGAAACAGTTCCCCCTTCTTCGTATTGGCCGGGTGTCGAGCAGTTAACGGCTGCCGCGGCCGCACTCTCCACGAAGCACCCCGCTTCGACCGAAGGGCAAGCAATTCCATCGTATAAACAATACTCTTCGCAAGCCACTCGCGACTACTATGGTTCACCCTCTCCAAACGTCCAGCGCTCTAACTCACGCGAAAAGATGGTACATTTTGATGAATCCCCACACCGTGGTGACAGGTACCGCTCGCCTGGACGTTATGCTTATAGAGACGGTGACCGTCCTCGATCCCCTTTCTCGACCTCCTACCGTTCCGATTTCAATGACTCTGGTTACGACTACGCTGGCAGGTACCGCGGAACCAGACAAGGATATTTACTATAACGAAAGCTCCCGCTCGAGATATCCTCAAAATTATGTACAAAAACCTTTTCCACCCCGCGATAATAATCGAAATCAATACACTAGTTCTAGATATAACAATCACCATTCGCCCTCTGGACCACATATTGACCGCAGAGTGGCTCAGTACGGTGACGGATACCCACGGAATGACAACCAAAGTACTTTTACTAGGTTCTCTAGGAGAGAACAGTTAAACTGCTTGATTGAATGCCGAAAATGTGGCAAAAAGTGTCATTTTGCGTCCCAATGTAGGTCGCAACCGTTAAACTAAAGGTGCTGACCGCTTCGGTCAGAAAAGGTCGGTCGGCGCCAGTTTTTCAAAGAAAGTCCTTTTCTAAGATGCGCCCAGGAAGAAATTTTGTAAATGCCACAGTAGGAACAGTCCCTTTTCGTTGTTTGATAGATACCGGAGCAGGAGTTACGCTTATTAACTCTCAAGCTTTCAATTTACTAGATCCCAATTTTACTAAAGATAACGTTCCCAGTTTCACTACACTACACTCTGTCACTGGAGAAATATTACAAACAAAAGGCTGCTACCGTTTACCGTTCGAAGTCAATGGCGTAAAATTCACGGTTGACTGTCATATCACCGATAATACTACGTATGACTGCATCCTCGGAATGGATGCGATACGAGAACAGGGCATCATTATTGACGGTGCCGCCATGGAAATTCGCATAGAAAAAAATGAAAAGGCTACTAGTCCCATAAAGGGAAGCCCTAATTCATATAGAGTTCAATTACAAAAAGACATTGTAATACCCGCGTAGAATAGGATCATTACTACTGCCAAGTCCCTCGCTCGAAAGGTGTTGCACGGAGCGGACGTTTATTTCGAGCCCACTGAGATTAATAACCAGTACCTCTCAATAGCCTGCGTTTGCCTTGTGCTCTCACGATGGGCGGGTTCCCGTTGCCTTATGGAACGAGGGTGCCCAAGATATTCGGTTAACCCGTACGACTGCCATAGGAGTTATAGCCCCTGCAAGCGCTACATTTATATCGTCTGTTCATAGCTTTCCCAGCGTAGAATACCCGCTGTTGGACAATTTTGACCTCTCTAACGTTAAGCCTGCTGATCGCGACGCTTTATCCAAATAACTGGTTGAATTCCGGGACATCTTTGCTAAGGACGATGACGACTTTTATTTTTGCCTATTTTTATTCATTTGTACTCTAATATTTAATGCCAATAATCAAGAATCTCTCGTTCAATGAAATCCCAATACTTTGGAAATAAATATCTCCAGAACTGGTGGTAAGACAAAACTTCCTTGTTTTTAGAATAATCATTATTATACTAATCCATCAAAATCTCTATATGCTTTTTTGGTGTCCATTGTCCACGAAATTCAAATTTTCACGCGCATGACGTCACGCTTCTCATGGCGGGATATCTCCAGAACGGCTGGTCAGAAAAAAATGGAAACAAAATTCTTTATTCTGAGAAGAATGTGTATTGTAATAATCCATCAAAATCTCTATTTGCGTTTTTGGTGTTCATTGCCCTTTAAATACGTAGACGGCGTTTTGGTCCGGCAGCGAGGACAAATTTTGGGCCTAACAAGCCAGATTGATATCTTCGTTTCAATCAAGGAAAATTTGACTATACGTTTTGAGCCATTGAAGGAGACAAAGCTCAAGACAATGATCATGATCACGATTTATCATGATCATGATAAAGCATGATGTCCAATTTATCATGGTAAGTATTATATCATACTAAGTCATTATATTTTTTACATGGGATTGGCTACCTCGTGGCTGATTGATTATTATTTCGGTTTGTGTAACCTAATGTTGCTTGCATAGAGAAACCGCTTAGATTAATATCTGTATTTGTAATCAACTTACTGCCTTTTAAATGGTGCAATGTAATTGCCTAAAAATGTAAAAATGCTCGAATGCGGAGTTATTCTTGGAATTGTTCTGAAAATTCATACGTTCGCATACAGGAACGCAAATCACTTAATGCAATTATTCAAAATAATAGCCTAATAATAATTTTAAACTTTATATTTAGGAAAATCCAAGTTCCTAAACCGAGTTTTTAGCAGATACAGCACTCCGAATTCAGTTCTGATGAGCATTTATTTTACACATAGGCTACCAACGATTTTCACAGAGAAAACTGCACATCTTGTTTAAACATACATTTTTATGCGTTATAACTAGTATTTTGTTATGCCAGCATTGTTTTCTACACACGCTTGGAGCCTCCGTGGCATGGAGTCAACCAGCTTAAGCCAGAAATCACTATCGTCAGCGAGTTCCTCCCACACTCGGTTTGCCTCCTCAAATAACATGTCTGCGTTGTTGACATTGGAATGGCTAAAGAAATTCTATTATTTCATCTTCAAAATACTGAAAATGACATTACTCAATTTTCCTTTTGAGCATTCTCCAAACGTGCTCAATATGGTTAAAATCTTATGACCTCGGTGGGTTTCGGAGAAGTCGCAACCCTTGTTGTTCCAGCCAGTTTTTTAAAGTCCCCGCTCTATGGCCCGGCGAGTTATCTTGTTAAAATACAACAGCTTCTCCTAAAAGCGTGCGCAAAATAGGTATTTCGCTTTGAAGGATTTTGCGGTTTTCTTCTCCGTTGAAATCCTTCGGAAGTCTTATGAGCGCGCTGAGCCGGTCATGCAACAGAAACGGAATATGGACCACTTAGTCCATTTTCTCTAACCTTGTTTTCCTCAATCGCTGCTTTTTCTGACAAACAGAAAATTCAGCTTCAAATATACAGTTCAGAGTTTCATTTTACCTCTCTACAAACAGGAATCGGGTCATTTGGTTCAGACCCAAGTAGCACAGTTCGGTCGAAAATGGTCGAGGCTACGTCAGCGACGTAAGTAATGGACGTTACCTATTGACGACCTAAAACTTTTTCGTACCGTTCAACGATACAAAAAAACACAAGTCCTACAAGGGTGATCCCTTACGTGCAGTAGGTGGTTGTCAGGGTTGTCGTTCGCTGACATTTTTCGACAGAAGTGCTCACAAAAATAGGCATACACCTTAAATAACAGGCTTTTCTGTACCCGTTTTTATAATAACCGAGTTGAGCAATTAGATTGCCTATTGGGTTTTAGCTTCAGCAAACCCTCAGGACGCTTCACTCTTAAGCTCCTCCTACTTTTCTTAGTATTTCATATCCTTTACTATACTTTCTCTAAGCTCGTAAGTAGAGTGAAAGAAAGGGGAGCGATGAACATAAGCAGTGTTTCGGAACGGGTCACTTTTCCGCAAAGGCGTCTCTGGCGTAGCTGTGCATACTCATGTCCGCAACCGTAGAAAATACAACCGTTGGCAGAGAGTGGTGAAAAAGGCATCTGTTAAAAAGTGACCCGCTCTGAAATACTGGACGTAGAAGGATAGACCGTCAGGGGAATAAGCTTTATATTCTTTTCCTCCATGACCTTTGCACAACTGTTACGTCACTTGTGAAAAGGATTAATACGCGAAATAAGTCCCTGACGCTTTAACCTACAAAATAAACTTGGATCACACTTCCTTCTCCTTCAATAATATAGCAGTTTCTTTTTTGAAAGGAGCTACCATCGGTACAAGTGACAAAAATACGTTCCAAAAGAAGGTTCTTGAACGCCTACGATCGTTCTAGTGCTTTAAGCTCATTGGAGTTTTTCGTGAATACAACTTAAGTTCATTTGCCGTTATTAAGAAAGGTACAGTGTTTTCATTCTTTAACACTATACTATGTAAATTTATATTTGTATAATTTCTGTCATGATTTTATGGGATATTAAATAGTGTCTTATTTCGTTCATTAGAGACCATGCCGAAACGGGCACTGAAAGAATGCCTTGGCAGACAACAGTTACTGAGGAGAATGGAAGCGGAGTACGACAGAGAACTGATCGCAAGGAAAAAGAGCGGTGACGTGACACCCTTTAGGTTACGGTTCGACCCATCTGTTCCTGTTAGCCAGTTGCATCAACTTCAGAGTTCCAAACTTGGTCAAGTGTCCAATGTATCATCGAACGAACCTTTATCGACACTGGAAAATCTTACTGTGGAAAACCAAGAGACTTAATTAGAATTTGGGTATGACTATAATGAAGTCATAGATGAATGTTCAACAAGTGAAACCGACATGCCTGGGGAAGATAGCTCTGGTGAAGGAGATTACAGTGAAACCGACATGCCTTGGAAGACAGTTCTGGTGAAGAAGATTACAGTGAAACACCGACAGAAGAAGAGCTGATTCTTTCGAAACTCGCCATTTGGGCAAAACATTGTGTTGTACCTCTTACACATGTAAAAAAAAACTGCTCCAAACATTGCGAGAAGTGCCGTTGTTAACATTTCTACCAGCAGATCATCGGACGCTATTGAAAACAATCCGCAGGGTTCAAACTACAGACCTGCCGCCAGGGAAATTTTACAATTTCAAACTCACACCTGTATCGAAATGCGCCATGAAAACGGTTACGTATTCCGATATTCCGGATAGACTCCTGCTTCACGTCAATGTTGACGGCATCCCAATGGCTAAAGGTACAGGAGCATGCTTCTGGCCGATTTTGGTAAAAGTTTTCAACATGCCTTTGTTAAAACCTTTCGTATGCGGTCTATAATCTGGGAACGGGAAGCGAAATAGTTTTAACGAATATCTGGAACCTTTCGTCGATGAAGCGCGTAACCTAGAAAGAAAGGGTTTTTGCTTTTAAGGGCTAAAATTTGGGGTAGGAGTCCACGCTTTTATTTGCGACGCTCCCGCGTCTGCTTTAATAAAAGGCGTTACATCCCATGGGGGGTACTGGTCCTATCAGAAATGTTACGCGGTCGGTCTATACGTTAGAGAGCAACCGTTAAATGGTCGAGTGGTTCTTGAGGATCTTACCGCCGAAAAAAGGACTGATGCCGAGTTTCGCGCTCGCTTGAAGCAGTGTTCCGGATCTTTCAAAAAAGATCCGATCAGATCCGATCCGATCAGATCAATTGATCGGACCTCATCGGATCGGCAATGTTGCGCAAATTGATCGGATCGGATCATTTTTTTTAAAAAAATTGCCGATCCATGCCCCAAGCGGCCGAGTAACAAACATCTCACAGACACAAAGGCGCACTGCCAAACGTGGTTTCGACGTGGACTCGTGTTTCTTGCAGTACAGAAAAATTTACCGGTAAAAATGAAATTTTCTTGTGGTATTCTTACGTGCAATTATGTGTACACTCTCTTTCTCATCCTTTTTATAGTTGTTGCTTTGAAGTTTGTTATTTCTACACTTAATAAGGAACGCACTTTACTCACTAAATACTAGTTGATTTGTTGTCATCTCTTGTCTTTGCCACATCTTTTGAATGTATATGTTTCTTTTTCAAACCAGTTCCTCTCTCAAAGTTTGTGTTCGTGCGTATCTTTGTAATTGTTATGAAACTTACATGGTGTTGTAATTTTTCTAACTGTTTAGGTGGCTCTAGTCTTCTGAAATTAGCCCGGTGATTCGTTTCATTCTGACATATCACGGAGATCCTTTGGAGCCCTGAATCTGCGTGTTTGCTGTCGTCTCTTCAAGGTGTGTTGTCAATAGCGTACTAAATATGAGAATACGTCCACAAATATTAAATCAAAGTGTAGTATTTTTTTACAATTCCAGATGTTTGGACGTGGGGCGCACACGCTACACAAGCATGTCAAGAGAAAGACCCCAGAGAAAGACGTCTCTTCCTCGGCAACGGTGAACTACAAGAAACGAAGATGAAGCAAGCCCTGCTGTCATTGAAGTTGAGGACGAACTACCTACGACCTCCTACGACCTTCTGTCCGATACCGTGCCAGTGAATCCGCAGTCAAGGACGGGCTAGAAACGGTGGAGAACCGTAATTTTTGAAGACTGGCGCAGAAAAGAGAGGAAAGTCTTTGCCTGATGCAAGCTATGTGCAACCCACCCTTTACTCACCGCAGACAGCACCTCTCAAACTAACATGTCGTCATGCTGAGAGATTTCATCCGGACGTTTTTAGGAGATGTGAGGACAACGATAAGGGGCCGAGCAAGAACCAATTGCTTCTAAGCAAGTATGAACTTATAACATAATATAGGTTAAATAAACGGAAATTTATTTATTGTCACCAATTTTATTGTATCAACAGCTTCGCCAAACAAAGATTCACGACTTCAAAGCGCTCTCATGTAGATGATGTTCTCGTTAAAATGATTGCACATGACAACCTTCCCTTGAGCGTAATATCTCGGCAAGGCTTCAAAAACTTTGTTCAGGTAAGTTGATAACATCTCGGTTAATATTGACGTAATATCTGCAGTGAAGATTTACTCGTAAGTTGTTCACTTTCGTTTCAAGGCACTTGTTGCCAACTATTCGATTCCAAGCCAGGACCGTCTCCGCTTCAATCTGATTCCTGACCTTTTCGAGAGAACCAGAAAAGCCGTAAGAGCTAAACTGGAAACCGTAAAAAGCTGTGCAATTATGGTTGACATATGGTCATCCAAAAGGGTGAAGGGTTACCTTGGTATCTCCTGTTCTGCCATAACATCCTCTTACAAACCATTCACGTGCTTATTTTCCATCAAGAAAATGACAGGCCGCCATACAGCCGCTGCTATTTATGCTGAATACGACAGCGTAGTCAGCGAATGGCAATTATGTAACAAGGTAATGACTATTCTTTGTTTCTTCAGTGTTTGTTAAGTTTTCTTTTCTAGAAAAAGGTGATCAGGATCCTGACTGATAGTGGCAGCAACATGAAGAGCGCGTTTGACATCTCCCTTCCTGGGTGGGAACCGAGTTCACTCGACATTTTCGTGTTTACCAACAAGGCTGAACCCGAACATGTGGAGTAATCTGATCTCAATGTGCAATACGAAGTCGAGGTTTCGACAGACGATGTTTCTTATGGGTTTCAAGAAGATATAGCAAGGCTGAATGCCATTGATAAAGAAGATGAAGCAGAATATGAAGAGATTGAAGTTGACTTGAACAGATTATTTCTTGAGAACGCGTTTTCCACTTATCGGCCCTCCTTTTCTCTCTCCGTCACATCTCGTGCCATCTGCGTGGCCCATACACTACAACTCGTTGTCCAAGACGGCTTGGAAGGTCTTGACGTAAGTATGCAACTAAATGTTTAAGCGTAAACTAAAAGATTCTATACACAGGGATGTCTGAAGAGTGCGTTGCAGTTACTATCAAGGATTGT
The DNA here is from genome assembly GCA_020615345.1 of Triops cancriformis. Classification (NCBI taxonomy): domain Eukaryota; kingdom Metazoa; phylum Arthropoda; class Branchiopoda; order Notostraca; family Triopsidae; genus Triops; species Triops cancriformis. The sequence goes on from JAHZNP010001029.1 coordinate 22,026, forward strand.
ATCCTATGTGCGTAAAAGCACCCTAGACACCGAGATGCTGAGTAAAACCGTCGGTTTTCAGATACCTTCTCAAAACACTACGCGTTGGAGTTCGCAATATAGAATGATCAGCAAATTTTTGGAAGCCTCAGCAAATTTTTGGAAGCCTTGGATATTGATGAAGATCTGTAAAATAAACTGAACGCTTGTACAAAGCTTGGCAAGCTATCGGTTCTCCAATGTAAAATGTTGAAAGAGCTCATGGTACTTCTTGGTCCAGTTAAGCTTGCCACAGATGCGTTCCAAAAAGATGTTGAAACCTTGGGGCTTGTTATCCCAGCCTATTTGGATATGGTCAACAGGACGTCGGCTGACTCGTCTGTTAATCCTGATGGAACGCTAATCGTCTACTGCCGACACGTAGCTAATTCACTGCACGACTCGTTAAGGCGCCGAATGGCATATGTCCTAAACGACACATTCTACGTACTTGGTAATATGCATAAATTACATTCATTCTGTTGATTTCTTTATCAACTGTGTTTATGTTTTCACAGGAGCCATCCTGGACCCCGCTTTAAAAAGACCTGGATTCTTTTGTCTGGACGGTCGGAGATGGAAATAGTTCATGTAGTAAAACAAGAACTTGAAACCCGATATTCTTCTATTGGTAAGAAATGTTTTATTGCGTTAAATCAGCTTTAACGGCTTTTATTCCAACGTAGGACAAGAAGACGCGGCTGGTCAAGCAAGCGTGCCCGCTAGAAGTCCAAAGCGGAAAACAAACTTAATTCGTCCTCTTTTTAGTACAGTGATGGTACGCCGTAGTCGCGCCACGAAAGTTACTGCCTACAGAAAAAGGTATTTTTGTAAGCCTTTTTTGTTGTTATATAATTAGTGTTGTTATACAATTAGGTTGGTATATAATTAGTGAGGGAATCAGGAAGGTACAAGGTTCCCTTAATTTACTGAATATTGGTAAAGAACTCCGCTTGTTTACACTGGTTTCCGAGGCTTTTCGAAGAACATCGACGGATTATTTGGTAGAAGGTGAAAGGAAAAATTCTTTAATTACGTATGCTGATTCTTCGTTTGGTATTAAACTTTCCTCTACACCATTCGTAGCCAAGCAGTGAGCTGATGCGTTGGTTTTGTTCTGCAGTACTGCTCAAGTTAAGTATGTTTTATTTTGGTTAATTAAATAGTATTCAGTATTTGACTGCATTTATCAAGAATCTTTTTTCCAGTTCATGGATTTTAACGTGGTTCTGTTGAAAGTGGCCGGAAAAAAAAGTGGACGGGTAGTGGTGCCTAACAGATGGATTGCTAACTCCAAGTGCTCCTGTCCAAAGTTTGTCGACGAGAGACTAGAGAAGGCCGTAAGAGACTTTGAAAAGCCCGAGTTTACTTGGCCAAACTACGAATTTGACCTTATTTAAAATTACGAATTTGACCTAAATAACAGGAAGTTTTGTTGACAAACATATGTGAATTTGCGTTCATAAATATTGCATTTCAAGTAAAATATATTTTTGTATACATACTAAATATAAGTCATTGCCACACACAATTGTCCTTCTATCTTTTGCACAAATTTAGTTTTTACTGTAAATTTTCAATGAGCCGTAAAAAGTAAAGTTGTGTAATGCGTCAATATAAAGGAAATTGTGCAGGATGTTTTCCGTCAACGTTACAATGCCTAAATACTTCGTTTTTGTTTATAATATTTCTATCTTAATATTATATTGTATTAGTGCGTGCAATACAACGATTTATAGTACTTAATTGCAAGTTATATTCGATTTCAACTTCTACTCAATTGAGTAGTACTGACGCCTATTGGGATGCGAGTTGACAAGCCCTACTCCGGTGTTGAGTTCAGTGAACTCAACACCGGTGTTGAGTTGGCAGTGGAAACACAGCCTTAGAAAGCTCTCGCAAAATCTCAGTCTTGCTTCTTTATGCCTACCGGATAGTAGAAACTTGCGAGCTGGCCTTCTAGAATGTAAGTCAACCTCGCTCAACACGTGGTTACCTGTGAATCTCGAAGCAGTAACACTGTAACAGCCATACTGATAATTTTTGTCATGTCAAGCACCGGATTGGATATGCTGGGATTAATGTTAATTGTCTCGTCGTCGCTCAAAATAGGTGGTTGACCCGATCCTACATAATTAATATACATAATAAGTTAAAAATATTTTCTGCAATATTTTGACATACTATCCGGTCTAAATTTCCCTCGTTCCAATACCGGCTCAGCCATTTGTTTACAGTTACTCGGCTCACATTAACCCTTCTTGATATTTCTGTAACAGACATTCCTGTCAAACGCAAACCAACTATCACACCTTTCTGCTCTTTGCTAAGCTGATGCAATTTTAGAAATGGAACTAATTGTAAGGTTGAGGGCATAGTTAATTGGGAAAACCTTAATAAAGGATCGAAATACAGGCGAAATTACTGGAGCCACTTTCCCTGCTCAATTTAAAAATGTTGGTTTAAAATGGAATTCATTTATTTACGTATTAGCCACACAAGAAATCAAAAGTAAACTTTTAGTAATTTTTCAGTAGATTTTTTTTGCAGCTGATTATTTTACAATTCGCCAGTTTTAGTTTATATTAAAAAACATGCGTTTTCAAACTTCACGGACTTCTTTTCACTTCAAAACGATTGGTTTGTAATCCCTTCTACGTCAATGAAACTTAGTCATTCTCGAGAGGCCTGCTTAGACTTCTGTGGTTTCCTGTGTACACTTTTTTGCTCAGTACAGTACAGTACTCGTCATAAAAAACGACCCAAACAAACAGTCGGGTGCTTAACGGCCCGGCAGTTGTGCGAGCGGTGTCCCTCTTTTCCGTCTTTCGAACGTTTTTGACCCGCAACAAGGCTTCCCCACAGTGGCTTGGGCCGTTAGCAATAGGATGGTTTGTTTGGGTCGTTTTTTATGACGAGTACTGTACACTGGCCCAATGGGACGCAATCATCACGTCTGCACTGGTGCCTGACAACCAAGGGACATGCAAATCTACACGTGTGTAAAAAACTACATTCAGCGCAGCTAATGGAACGCCCTATATATTTCGATTGACGATCACCTAACACCGGTAACTGGAATGGTGTCATGGCTCGAAGAAAACTAGCATCGCACCTACAGTATTTCGACTCAAATCTTCGATCAAGAGCGACAACTCATTGACTGCCTGGAAACCGTTAATTGTCTGCTTTCCAAAAATTATTTTTACTAATTACACAATTGACAAAGACGGATTCACGCTTTACCCTTCTAATCCCAGCTTCTGGTAAAATAACCTGGTTAATTTTAACGGAAAAGTTCTCCGATTTGATGAAACCTCATGGAGTCCGGTTGAATCTAAGAAAATACTACCACTATATGAGATGTCGAACATCCCAATCTAACAACGGACACGACATTATTCAACATTCTAGCGAAAGCCAATGCGGCTCATCAAACGGAAAAACAAGACAACTTTAATGTTTTGCTCTTCCTAGTACAATCAGTCGATAAGCACCAGCACACACAATTAACGATTTGGTAAAGGACGTTAAAGAGAAAACGAAAATGAATGGTATATTCCGATGGACAACTAATCTATGAAACACCATGTACTCTGTCTTGCTTGTAGTGACTCCTCTTTTAATCTCCACCATAATTTAAACATTCACACCTGTTTCTCCTTACTGTTAACTCTATGTAAGAGGATCCAGAAAACCAAAGAAGGTGACCCAAAAGATTTAGAATGAGGACTTATGGCACGAGAAATGCAAATTCCCCCGATGTTTGATTGCACTGCAACTACTATGACCAATCGCAAAATGTAGATACCATTTCTCCGATAAATTACCCCTGCACTTGTTGTCAATTATAAATATGTTGCCGGGGGACGCCATTTAATTCTCGCAAGGGACTAATGTAACAAGGCGAATTTAGACTAAATAATTAACATGTGCTAATCTATGAATAATCCTGTTCTTAGCCTAAGGTGAGAAAAGTGCAAAGAATACCCTCCTGTATGCGAAGCTCTCTCTCCAATATGATACCCCATATGGCGCGTGCAGCGACGGCGAACCTGAGACACCTTCTGGATAGAATTGCACTGGGAAATCACCGGAATGACATCCCGTAAGGAACTACTTGCTTCTCAATTATAAATATAACCGGAACAACAACAGTCAATGAAGAATGCTAGGTCAGCAAGAATTATGTACAAAAGCGGCCGACCCGTGCAGATCACGGGCAGATACCTGTCTGCGTCCTAACCGCTGCAATAACTGTACAAATGCTTACTTTGTACTTAAAGTTAATAAACACAAAGACCTTTAAACAGTAAACTTGTCTCAAACATTACTTTTGTCCCTTCCCTAAATACAAGTTTACATTAAGTTAAGTAATATTACGAAGGATTCCAGGGTGAACAAAGAAAAAGTCGCGAGACCTATTATACGCAAGTCACGAAGCAGGCCACATTGATTATTATTCGCATTCATTGATTATCATTCGCGATCTGTGACGCGAATTATTGTTTTACGATGCTAGATATTGGGGCAGCTAGAAAAGAGAGTGATGCAGGAATATTTGCTAGGTCACTATTGATATGTCATCAGATTGTGAAGGTGTTAACGCCTTCAATCGCCTGGCGTATCTTCTCATGAAATGGTCAAGTTAATCTTCTTTCAAGTCCTTTTGCTCCATCCTTGTTTTTACGGCCTTCAAGGTTTTATTTCGTATCACATTATCCCATAAACCGCCCAAATTCATGAAAAGACTGAGTCCCGGTGGGCATTTAAAAGTGCTACGTAACTCCAGCTAATTTCACTGGCTGGAATAATTTCATAACCTTTCGAATTCAAAATGTCTACGTAATTGCATAAGTGATTTAATATCAATCTTTTTAATAGATGTTAATATTTGTACAATCTTAACTTTCGAGTATTACAATTGACGAACAGATCCGGTATTTGGATTAGGAAAAGTAAAGCAAATTAACTACTTCCTTAAAATAATGTTACCAACGGTGAAAGGTGAATGATAGTTCATCACAAGAAAAGAAATCGAAAGAGCTCCAGAAGCGGAGCTTTCGACTAAACTTAACAGAAGCGGAGATGGGGACTTCAAAGTAGAACAGTCATTCCTTATATCGCGCTATTGAAAAAATCTAAGGGAAGAGACCATCGAGCGACGCTTTTAATATAGCGGGACGTTATGAAGAATACAAAACGCATACACGACATGAAAAAGGTACTTAAGTTTAGCGTCGTTCCTTTTAAACGGGAACCACAGCGCGCTTTCAGTTTTCCAAATGCTCATTCGACTCACATGCGGTTCCTACTGAGTTTATGATAGAATAATTCTTACAATGGAGTTATTCCCGTGGTTGGGTAAGGTTTTTCATGTATAATAAGCCACTTGCATACCATTGATGTTTTAGTTTCTTCAGGAATAACTTCCTTTGCTCGATGGCCGTGAATAAATTACATTTTACAAACACCCAGTAATCATGGACTGATCATGGCCAGCCAATGTTCACATTAAGGAAACGAACAGAAGAGCTTGCAGAATTATAGTATACCTTCCCTTGCGGACACCGTAGTAATCTGCAGGAAAATTCCGAAAAAAATCAAGTGATTTAAACAAAGAAGTTTATTATAAGTGTCATATATCGTTACTCCAAGCAGTACTACTGCTTCAAGCATTCATTTTGTCGGCTTCCTTATCTAAAAGTAATGTCCAACACTTGCTCGACATTTTGTACATGCTTCTTCCAATGCCGTCTTTACTACCCAAAACAGTCTACAAAATTGGAAAGCCCATTGCGCTTGAAAATTTTAAACACTGCTTTTACTGCCCAGATTGCTTTACAAACAGTAAAGCAGGGGTCGGCAACCTTTCAACCCACGAGGGCCAGATTAAAAGCATGCAGGGTAGTGGCGGGCCGGATTAAAGCAACCGTAGTAAATTTTGAAAATGAAGAAACCGGACTACTAAATTGGAAAAGTGCTTCATTGAAAAAATTGTCTGTATTTTTAATCTAGAAAGGCACACCAGTGCACCAAATTACTATTACAAAAATAGTTGTCGAAGGATACATTTTAACATTGATTGTGACTTGCATTGATCACTAGAATTAATGAGAGACTTGGTGCTGCAAGGTAGCTGAAAGTTTCTCTAAATCACAAGACATGCCAGATGATGCCAAATGCAGTACGTCGCCTAGGTGTGCATCAGTGATCCGATTTCTCAGATGACTTTTCGTGTGTTTCATTTTTGAGAACAACTGCTCACAGACATACGTGCTTCCAAACATAGACACCATCCTTTTGGCGTGATTAGTTAAGTTCGTGTGTATCCGAGCCTCAAGCAGATATTTTTTGTAAAAATCTACTAGTTGTACACCACATGCATTAAATTTTGCTTTCAATTATATCGTTACATTGTAACTCAATTATCTCCATCTGAATATTATCCGGAACTTTTTCTACGTCAACATCAAAAGGGGTACAGAACAGCCTGAAATCACCCACGTGTGATCGGAGGTCAGCAAAACGTGAAGCAAACTCGCTTTTTAGAGCGCGTATCACAGTTACAAAATCACAGCTTTCTTTTGGTCTTCTTTCCGCA
>JAHZNP010001030.1:0-17159 GCA_020615345.1 Triops cancriformis
ACGTTGTGAGCGGCAACAGTGTCCTCGTGGTGATTATGTGTGTTTTGGAAGACAGGGGTTGTTTCCCATGAAAGGAAAAATTGATTCCCATGAAATTCCAATGAAAGGAAAAATTGATTCCAATGACAGGAAATTTTTTTTTTACTTCTATTTTGTGGCCGGGATAAATCACTGCTTCACTTCCCGCTTCGAGGGGGGGAGGGGGAGAGGAGAGTAGAAACCGACGCGGAAATGTGCGTCCTTTATTCGCACAGTGACGCCTTCGTGAGAAACACCTACAAGAGTTTACGGACGAGAAAAAGTGGTTAGTCCACTGCCATTCCTAAGCTAGCAATACAAGGAAGGCAACGAGCTAAAAAAAATGGGCAGGCAGCTCTCTTCAACTCCCTCCACCAGCCCAGGCAGACCAAGGGGCCGAAAAAAAACCCACTTGCTAAATAAGAAGATCGCGCTCAGGAGGCCAACAGGAAGGGGGGGACAGTCATGTTCTGTGCCCTCCTGAGAGCATATAGGTACGGTTCCGGCTACCGTTCGGTCCATTTCATGTAACCGACTCCTCCTCCCCCCCACCCATTTATCCCATCCTCTGCAATCCCCCCGTCGGTGTCCTGTACGTACACTATCTCCACCGGCCGTCAACTAAGGGAAGCCATGAAGGACCCATGCTCGAGATCTTCGGTAGCTCCTCATGTTTCTTACCTGCCTGCTTCCCCTAGTGCAGCCCCAAGTCAAAAACTCAAAACAAAAACTACAGGTCAAACTGCTGTATTTTTCCCCCAATCACCAGGTAAAAAGGCCACAGCCAAATGTGGATTGGGCCCCAGTGGCCGTGAGCGAAGCTGCTGCCTACTTTGGCAATACCGGATAATCGGGAGGCGGGTCGAAGGCGTCACGGTGAGGGGCCGCGGCGTGGGGAGGGCGGCCCAGAGCGCAAGGAGCCTGCATCGGCATGGCTTTCCTAGCAAGCCAGACACCACCACCAACCCCCCCCCCCCATAAACACACACACACAAAAAAAAACAGATTAAGACACTGATTTCCGTGGTGGGACCCGAGAGTGGGCCGACGAAAAATAGAAAAGCCTGACCTACCTGCGAAGGAAATGTGTCCTCTGTTCCCGATAGAGGACAGACGCGAACTGGTGGAGCACGTCTTGCAGTTTCCTCACAAAATGGTTGCGGAGACTCTGGTAGCTGCGACCAGGGCACACCTGCCACCCATCGTAAGCATATATAAAAATCTCCCAGGTGGATCACTCTTTCGAGTGGTTTTTTTCTTTGGGGGGGGAGGGCAGGGGGGAGGAGGGCAAAATGAAGAAGGACACTTACGTGCGCTTCCGCCATCGCCTTCCACAGGGTGATGCCGCCCACTTGGGCATACGCATTGTGTTCCACAATATAGCGGAGTATAGCCGTTTGCTCCCCCACACTATAATCCGGTAGTCTCGCTCTTTTCTGGCTGCGGTGGGACGGCACCGGCGAAAATGGGGGCCAGGCAGGAGCCGACGAGATTCCACGCGCTACGTACGCCAGTTGGCAGTCGGGACAGGCCCGAGGCGGCGGCGAGGAATGGCCGAGGCCGGGCGCCGCTGGGACGGCGGCGGTGGGCTGGCTCACCGGTACGGCCCCCTTCGTTCTAAAAACCCACTTCCGGCCTTTGTCCAACCCTGGGGGGCGCTGGAAGAGCGTGTCCTGTGAATCGCCATCGGCTCCAGAAGGGCTGTCACCCAATCTAACTTCGAACATAACCATAATTACTTTCCGTTCACAGCCCCCCCACCCCCACCCCCTCTACTCCCCCCAAAAATGAAACGAGAAATAAAACAGGCCCAAAGCAAAAAAGGATGCACCCGGTAGATCCCAGAAAATTTACCGGTAGTGAGCCAAGGGCGGACAACCGTTACCCCGGAGACACGCGTCAATGTAATGGACACTGAAAATGTCCACGTCTGCGGGATAATACGCCTGCAAACCCTCAAAGCCCAAACGGATGGCGTGGTCGTCCATGGAACGGCACAGACGTCCGCCCGCCGCCTACCGAAGCAAAAAGGGGGGAAGGTATTTTGAGACCTGGTGCTTCATAAAACGAGCCCCTCCTACACCAACAGAAAAGGAGAAATCGTTCTGCCTTTCCGATACGACGGAGCCACCGACCACCTTCCATCCCGGGACCAGGAAGAGTACTTACGGCAATTTTCCACGCCCATGCTCGCAGCTCTTCTTTGAGGCTTTCTAACAGGGTCTGCGGGGTGGACCGCTGCACAGATTGGAGGAAGAAATGCATGGGGCCTCCGGAGGCGCGGGTGAGCTTCCCAGCCAGGGCGTCGACACACTCCACCGACGGCGGCGTGTCACCCAGCCAATCCGGTCCTGGTGGGAATTCCATCACACGTTCCTCGGCCATACGTCACACTGCTATTTGATTGAGGATGTCGTTGGGGTCCTCATAGTCTGCGATCATGACTAGGCGATTCAGTCTAGGTTGAGTAAGACACAGGATATTTCAGCAGGGCGATGATAGATAGCGGAAGAGAAAGGGAAGGCTCGGCCCCCCCCTCCCTCATCTTCCTCGTTTTTCTTTGATTTTTTCCTTGGGGGTTACCTATAGTTTCGTAAATCTGCGCATTTTCTCCATCGAATACTTTCCCAAATGAAATCGGTGGAATAGATCTCTTCGTAAAAGGGGTAGCTGGCCTGGACGCTGGGATGCCCCAAGGGAATGACAAAGTCTCCGGGCCTGTTCCTCAACACGCCGCCGAAGCGCTGGACAGGAGGAGAAAGCACACTTATGAATGAAGGCAACAGGAGCAACCCAGCGCAGAGCCTCTCCGCCGGCTTTACCTCTATCAAGGGAGTCATCTCCTCCCTTTCCCGGCTAACCACCCCTAGATGGTCTGCTGCCGCTTCCACTGGGCAAAAATAGAATTCCATGGGGACATTTCTCCACGAAGTGCGGAAGAGGGTGAAGCGTGGTTCTGTCATGCTGGGGTCGTGCCGTACGGTGGTGCGCAGCTGGCGGCTGATATTGGCTAAACCTACCTGTCCCCGCCCAAAAACGGTCACTGGGGGAACCCTGGATGGGTGGGACTTTCGTTTTCCCGTCTCTGTAAAGAAAGAAAGAAAGGTTAGCACTGAGACAACGGGATGGTCGCTGGCCAGGGAAGCGGCCCCGGCCCACTCAGGCTAGCTCCCTCGGTGACCAGGCGAGCACAGCCGTCGCTGAGCCACTATCAGCCGTGCCTCTTACGACCGTATGTAGGGCGGAAAAAGGGGTGGGGAGTGGGAGGCCTGCCCCATATTATTCAACGTGCCGCTATTTCTTTTGGTGTGTGTGTATCCCCTGATACACCTGTCTGGGAAAGTTTGTGGCTCCGTCCTCAAACCCGAAGCTCGGAGAAGCAGGGGGAGGGGAAGGGGGAGATCGACTTCATCCCGGGGTTCATGGAGCTCTAGGGTAAATTAGGAAACCTACTTGGGTAGGCCGAGAGAGGGCTGTCTCCAAAAAAGGTTGCACCCAGACAGGCCCTCCTCCCGGCCCCCCCCCGCCGTTGTCCTCAAAACTGCGGAAGTACCTCGTGTCGGCGTAGCCCAATTCGGGGAGAAAACTAATACCGGTGGTGAGTGGTGGGTTGGGCCCAGAGATCCAAGCACATGGAGTAGGTAACGACGACTGACACAATCCTCGCACGTGGCGCGGCCAGAAAAAGGGCGTCTTTTACAGCTGGGCAGTGCGTTCCATAACGTGGCACAAATACGTGGGGGCAAGTGCATTGGAGAAAAACGTAGCCACGGAGAGAAAAGGTACCCCAAAAAGATTCGTGACTAGCGAGGGACAGGCAGGCCTCGTGTCACACACGTCAACCAGCACAGAGCCCACCGGAATCCGGAAAACATGAGAAAATACTCGCTCACGTTCCACCTTCCACATCTCCCCTTTTACTTGCAAGGAAAAGCATACTTCAGGCGTGATACGGGGGTGGGAGGAGGAACGGGATGGCTTTCAGTGGGTGGAGACACGTAAAAAAGGCAGAGACAGGGTAGCACTGTACGCTGTCGTGGGTATGTGTTTTCCGGTGTATTCATTTATGGGGGAGGGGGAGGAATGTAGGCATCACTCTCCAATACGACATGCGACATAAATACGAAGAGCGTTTCCTATATTTTAATTCCCACCCTTTATAAACTCATGTGTGCACCCTTGGTTCAAACTACCTTCTTCATGTAACGGTCAAGGGAAATAGTCTCTTTGATGGGAACTGGTGACAGTTAATGAATGTAGAATAAAAACTGCACCCTAGTCCTTTCCTATTTATTTCAACACATAACTGAGGTATGACTTAGATCTACCGATCTGAGACCTATTGACCGAGCCATTATGGAAGTCATTCATACGGTTAATGGGCTGCGAATCAACCCATGACCTATAAGCATAGTAGGTATAAAGACGTAGCGTCATGATTCGTATGTATCCGTTGGATGAGTGCGTTTTTTTCTTCATAATGTGGGGGCTAGACCTAAAAGTGCCCTCTCCATAACACAACAATTTTCATGTCGCCACACGGGAGCCAACTCTCCCTGTGTAGTGCAAGGTGCTGCCACCTATAAAGAACAACTTTGGAAACCCAATGTACTAAAATTAACCTGACCTAACCTCTATATATTCCGCTGTTGTCACAGCTAACAAAAAAAACAGCAAAAAAGAGCCCTCTCCATAACACAACAAGCTGAATGTCGCCACACGGGAGCAAACTCTTCCTGTGTAGTGCAAGGTGCTGCCACCTATAAAGAACAACTTTGGAAAACAAATGTACTGAAATTAACCTGACCTAACCTATATATATTCAGCTGTTGTCACAGCTAAAAAAAAGCAAAAAAGAGCCCTCTCCATAACACAACAATGTTAAGGTTGCCACACGGGAGCCAACTCTCCCTGTGTAGTGCAAGGTGCTGCCACCTATAAAGAACAACTTTGGAAACCCAAGGTACTGACATTAACCTGACCTAACCTATATAGATTCAGCTGTTGTCACAGGTAAAAAAAAGAGCCCTCTCCATAACACAACAATTTTCAGGTCGCCACACGGGAGCCAACTCTCCCTGTGTAGTGCAAGGTGCTGCCACCTATAAACTAGGGAAATAATATCCCTTAATTGATGTGCATATATCCCCTAAAACGTATATATTTTTATTTAATATTAGGTAATAAATGAAAAACCGAAATGTACTTTTTCACGAGTGTATTTTTTAAACCAACCTTAGTCATAGGTCACAGTCAGTCAAAGAAAATCACAGGAGTCGAACAAAACAAACTTAACACAAATCGAAATATAAAAAAAAGTTCATATAAGTTACTATAAATAAATATAAAACCAAATGTACTGAAATTAACCTGACCTGACCTATATAGATTCAGCTGTTGTCACAGCTAAAAAAAACAGCAAAACGAGAGCCCTCTCCATAACACAACAAGCTGAATGTCGCCACACGGGAGCCAACTCTCCCTGTGTAGTGCAAGGTGCTGCCACCTATAAAGAACAACTTTGGAAACCCAAGGTACTGAAGTTAACCTGACCTAACCTATATATATATATTCACCTATTGTCACAGGTAAAAAAACAAAAAAACAAAAAAGAGCCCTCTCCATAACACAACAATTTTCATGTCGCCACACGGGAGCCAACTCTCCCTGGGTAGTGCAAGGTGCTGCCACCTATAAAGAACAACTTTGGAAACCACAGGTACTGAAATTAACCTGACCTAACCTATATATATTCAGCTGTTGTCACAGCTAAAAAAACAACCAAAAAGAGAGCCCTCTCCATGACACAACAATTTTCAGGTCGCCACACGGGAGCCAAATCTCCCTGTGTGCTTCTTCATCGGTTGTGGGTGAAAGAGATTAAACTGAGTGTCATGTTTTGAGTGTCACGGTTTGAGTTTTTGTGATTTCTGTTCTGCGTGATGTCTGTGTTCCAATGTGCTCCAATGTAAACGCCAATGAATAGAACGATGAATTGTCAACAGCTCTTCTCCTTTTCCTCATAAAACTCCACTTTTTTTCAGGTTTGCCATGTCTTTCAGCGGCTTGCGGTTCATCGCGCGTGGGTCCTGGGCACCCCGCGCCAACCCGACTCGGAGCGGCGAGTCCATCCACCCGCTCCCGTGGTCCAAAGGGAAAAAAATTAAAAGTGCTCCAATGTAAACGCCAATGAACAGAACGATGAAGTGTCAACAGCTCTTCTCCTTTTCATCATAAAACTCTCCTTTTTTTAGGTTTTCCATGTCTTTCAGAGGCTTTAGGTTGAGGTGGGCCAAGGACCCACGCGCGAATAACCTGAATCATGAAATTCTACTTTTTCATGTTTACTATGTTTTTCAGAGGTTTACCATGTTTTTCAGAGGCTAACCTAACCTAACCTAATCCCCCCCCAAAACACGCCAACTAACCTAACCTAACCTATTGAAATACTGAAAGAAGTATTCTTATATGACAGAAATATAAAAATGTTCAGTGTTTCCCCGCACCCCAGATCTAAACGTAAAAAAAAAATAGGATGAATTATGTTTTCATCGCTAGCATTAAAATTGTTTATACAACCCCATCTCGGAAACATTAATAGAGAATAGTAACTCAAACGAAAGAAGTAGACCGCAGTTCACAGAGTGGAAATAAGAACCACTACCCAAAGGAACAACTTTATTGGGTCTATTATAGCAGCTTCAAGAAGCGCATCCTTAGAATCAAGTAATCTGTAGAACCGGAGCTGGACACCATGGCATGATACCCAACGGGGTTTAAAATTTTATGGGTATAGGTGGATTTTCTTTTTCCAGACAGTCGTTACAAACGGTGGCTTCCATCAGATAAAAACGGCCAAAGAACATTCTCTATTAAAAAAAACTCCTAGAAGGATCCTGAACTAACGCTAAGGAAGCTTCTCGAACGCTATTGCAAGAAAAGGGGAGGGGAGCACGTGCGCAAGCAAAAGGGGGAAATCTTCAACGGTTACAGACACGTGCGAAGGGGGAAGACGTAGGGGTAGCACGCGTACACGAGATACTTGCAGAGACGGGGAACGAAAATTTGGTGATAGAATTGGCGGATGAATTTATAACGAAAGATGGAAAGGCCACCCGGGCATGTCAAGAGTAAAGAGAGGGCTAACGTTCGGGACAGATACAAAACGGTTAATGGCAAATGTCCTTTGCGGCACTAAATGGTAAATTAACTCAACTTCAGGGGAAAAAATGATGCCTAAATGAAGTGAAAGGTCAAAAAGACCTTGTATGGACATATATTAATATATTGTTACAGTACATGTATTATTAGCAGACGTGTGTTAGTAATCACGGTGTTCAGAATTCAAGTGAATTCTTGAAAAAATATGTATTAATAGGAATATATTGCTCCTCAATAAATTGTGTTACAAAAGTACAGTTGTATTTTCACGGTTACGTTGTTTTTTAATGATAAATGTATGTGATTAAAACCATCAGGAAATTTTTTAAAATTATGAAAAGTAAAATTAAAATACCCAAAAAGTCACTGGACAACCAGCTCAGAAAGTAAATTGCAATTTTACAACGAGATTTCACATCATTTTACAAACTTTTTAGTAGATATACAAATAAGTTTTCTAGTTTTACCACCAAAATTCATATTTTTCTTTTGTTGTGAACTTTTTGAATAACAACAACCCATGTTTGTAATTTCACAAGAAAACAATTTTTTACAAAGAATTTGGCGTAGAATTACACAAATATCTTAGTTAAAGTTTTGTATCTTTACCAACTTTTTTTTACAGTGTAGCATAAGGTTTAAAAGCCACAAAAACGTGCGAGGAAGCCCGATACTGGGCGATTGGCACAGGAAAACTACAACTTGAGGGGAAAAAACGCCATTCACAGCTTCGTGTCATCGTCCATTTTAAGTCCCTCTGTTTTTCAGCCCGAGAGACAGCCAGAACGAGGGTACGGTAAAATAGATGAAAAGGGCACTGCCATGAAGGAAACCTACGGTTACCAATGCATTGAAAACTTACCAAGCCCAAAGAAAGTCAACACAACAGCTTTGCTTCCGTAGCACTGCACTAAACAACACCACAGGCTAGAATTTACTACGTAAGTCGAAAATTCACCCATAGTTGGCATGGGGTACCCTTACTGACTCAGGAATTCCGTAGGCCAAAGTCAAGCAAGCGTGAAAAAGCTCCATCATTTTCAGGCATGAGCACGCAATCTCACGACAACAGCTCAGTATAAGGTTTTACAGCCCATGAGAAGCTGCTACTGCCTCATCTCATTAACAAGGCCACCTCCTTTTCACTTCATTTTCTGATAACAGCCCTTACCGCTGGGTCCTGAGGCGCGTGTAACCCACGAACCGCGAAAGGTTGGGCCTCGGCCTGAAACCACGCCAGCGGCATTCGGCGTCCCAGTTGTGTGAAGGATCTTGCCCCAAGAGGATCACAACATTGGTTTCCTGTGTCAAGCTCGACGGCTCCCTTTTCATCTATAATTACTCACGCTATTGTAAGTACCCCAGCCCCAATGAGGAAGCAGGATCAGGGAAGATGGTGAAACATGATGAGGGTCGAAGATGAGCAAGTGAAACCCAGCCATGTCGCACCATAAGAGCCAACTAGGATCGGCTCGGCTCGGCTTTCAGAAAGACCGATTTTCAGTCACTTTACATTGACAACCAACTTTTACCGGTTTTGATCAGGGTCATTTTGTAACTATAGGAAGAGAAAAGGGTGAAAAGGTGAAAGACTTTTAATACAGTACAGTGAATATTAAGCCTATCCTATCATGTATGGTGGGGTAACATTTACATATAACGCCAGATGACACTGAAAGGGCGACATTGGAAGCTTCATGGGAGTGTTCTTAACGGGCAATGGACACCAAAAACGCCTATAGAGATTTTCATGGATTATTACACTACACATTATTCTCAGCATAGAGAATTTTGTGTCGATTTTTTCTGACCAGCCGTTCTGAAGATATTTATTTCGAAGATTTGGGACTTTTCCCGCGCATGAGAAGCGTTGACGTCAGCGGGGGGCAAATTTGAATTTCGGATTTCTTATTTCCTGAATATCTTCGTTATTATTTCGTACCTGAGAAAATGACACATATACCCGGAAACTAGATGTTTCGCTGTTTTTTTTATAAGATAAAGTTGTTTTTTGGGTGTCCATTGCCCTTTGAGGCCACTGTCTACCAGTTGCACTGCATGGGTACTTCTCTAGGGAACTGCCGTGATGGTTTTCGCGCCAACCGTAATAGATTTCTAAAAAATTTTTTTACCGTCAAATTCAAGCTCATAAAATGTGGAACTCAACGAGACGCCATGTTATTTCCCTCGCTCCAAGATAGTACCCTTCAAGCTAACAGCTTCCCTTTATGTCCCGTACTGGGGAAAAGTCCCAGTCTGCTTGGGGCTCCTAGGGGGCGACATGGATGGGCTTCGAAAAGAGAACGGTTTCCGCTCCCTACGGAAGACACTCCCGCCCCTCAACCCACGGTGGTCCGAGACGTGGCGTCCCACCGTTAGTGAAGGCAGGAAAGCATGGAAAGCGCCCAATACCAGCACATGGGCTGTGACAGAAAGCAGGATACAACACGCGACTCATGACGTTTTTTTTCGTAGGCGCTGGAGAACGGTCTACCCATGCTGAGAGCGCCCCAGGTGATGGAGCCCCCGCGATGTACGATGTGCGCCTGGCCCGTCCACACGTGGTTGGGGGCCACGGACCTCCGCCGCCTTCTCGACAACAGAGCGCACCCGGAGGAGGAAGTTGGGGCCATGGCGGTGCTACATGCCTTGCTCCGCGCCCGTTTCCCTTCCGCCCCGCGAAGTCAGGGCAGGCCCGTGCCAGAGGACGTAGCCCGCTTACCCAGCCCCTTCCTGTGCTTCTACTGCCGCACGTACTTATTGCGTCAGCTCACCACTGAAAGGCAGTCGGGGCACGGGATGTGGCCGGTGCAGCTCAGCCTGCCCGCCTCGTGGGAAGACCCGCTTTGGGGGGCTGAACCCCTACACTCCCCTCCACCCCTACTAGTCGACTTGTGTATTTCCCCCCAGCGCCCTTCCGCGCCAGCGTCCCCTTTCGCTAGCCCCGGTGGTCCGCCAGATGAAGACCAGCCCCTCCGCGCCGGCCGCAGCCGGTAGCGGCAGCAGCCTCAGCCACCAGCAACGACCCACTTGCCCCGAGTCCCGCCGCCCCGCCCTCGGCGGTGGACCCTGAGACGGTCGACGACGAGGCCGGTCCGGAAGCCCCGTGCCCTGCGGCGGCGGCGGTCGATCCTAACACAGACATCCACGAGGCGCGCGGTCGGTCGCGGACAACCTCTGCCGGGCCGGCGCCGGGGTCTTCCACGGGACCGCTGAGCGACTGCCCCTCTCCGTCGGTCCCCTGTCCGAACGAGCCACGGAGCTTGCGTAAGCGGCGCCGCAGTACCGCGCCGTCCCCCATTTTGGGAGGTCACCCGGTCGGCCCCAGCGACGCTGGGACTTCGCCTGGGAAGAAGCGCGTCGGCCATTTCACCTGCCCTCACTGCCCCTTCACCTGCCCGATGTTGAACGCCACGAACACCCATATTCTGATGAAACATGGGGAAGTCCTGCACCGCTGTCGCGTCTGCCGGGTGGACTGCGTGACGCGGATGGCGTATGAAGCCCACGTCGCATTGTGCCAGAAGGAGGACCGACACCGCGGCTTCGCGTGTCCCACCTGCCCGGCGCACTATACCCGCGGCAGGGAGCTGGCCCAGCACGTCCAGCGGTTCGGCCACCGTACACATGCCACGTAGTAAGGGCTGCGGCAGGAGCCGCACTTGGCTACATACCCCTCCCTCCCCCCCCAAAAAAAAAACTTCCCCCTCCAGTGACTTATTTTTGTACCTACCTTTAAATACAAGTATTCGGAAATAGAAGAAGCTGAGTCAGCCTACTCATCCTCATCCTCCGAATAATTTCTTACACGACATTCATGTAGATTTAGCCAGTCAGACTGTTGTGTTTGGGCACCACCTCAGAGTTAAATAATGGGGGTAGCTTGACAGCTACGAGAGGAGGGATGGGACAGTTGACACATGGGACAAACCCTTACGAACGAACTACCCTGTAGAAAAAGTTTGTAAAATTACAATGCTTTTACAACTTTTTTAATGCAATCCTACCACAATTTCCTTGTAAATGATTATACCGTAAATTTTGTTGTATTATTGCATGCATTTGCGTGTTTTTTTACAACACTTTAACAGTAAAAAGCAATACCAATATTGTCTTGTAAATATAATAGCACAAATACTGAAACAACAAAAAGTTGTGGTTATTTTACTCAGAGTTAGTAGTAAAATTGCAATCGTGCGTGTTATTGACTTCTGTCTGACTTTTGGGTAAATATATGATTTTTATGTGTTATCTTACAACTTTATGTAATAGTTTCGATTGTAATAGTTGTTTGTAATTTTACAGTGCCATTGTATTTTAACAGTTTTATTTCTGAAAACTTCTCAACGGTAACAACTATGTATTTTTTTATAATTTCGTTCATTTCGCGAAATAGTTATATTAGAAATTAAACATTTTCGAAGATCTCAAAAGTAAGTTTAACTGTTACAATAATGAATTTCAGCGCCAGCTCCCGCAGTGTATGAAATTCATTGTTGCCAAGAATGAATAGCGCTGTGCCGTAGCGGGTATCCATGAGGTATTTGATTCTTGTCGTCTGAAAGAGTCAGTTCTTTTCCCCTTGCTCACACAGATTCATTGTTGTAGATCTTATCAAACCAAAATAAAACTTCCTTGGTAATTAAGAGCAACAGTGTCTCTTCTTTCGTGCCTTTTACGCGTGATTTCCGACGCCAACATCAATTTCTAAGACGCTAAGCTCGCCCTACTATACCATTTTGTTTTTCCCCCAACAAACCCACTTCGTCTGGTACTCTTGCACTTGTGTTTTTTCCAAACGAAAGTATCAAGTATGAGTAGTGTCATGGCGTTTTTCCTTGGGAGCACTGAGTGCTTCTGAGGTGCTGCATTGGTTTCCCAGTTTTCCACCCTGTGACATCATGGCACTCAACTGGTTCCGAACGGGGATCAAGGAAAAGCGCGGCAAACTTGAGCGGACGAAAATTTGAAGGGCTTATCCTGTTAACATGGCTGAAGCAAATCTAACAGCGTTTTGTTTTCTTGCACATACGTTTTGTTTTCTTGCATACACATATTATTTTAAAGCACATTATATACCTGTTCGTCACAATACAAACGTACTATAGACTCATAATTTGAAATTTTCGGTCTTGGAATCCCATATTCCGCAAGAAATAAAGCCGGTGCCTCTACACTTTCCCTACTGGAGCTTGAAGATGAGATTTATTCTTCTAGAAGAAGAAAAAGTAAGGCTTCTTGGTCTTCTGGGTTCATGTTTGGCGCCAAAAATAAAAGCACCCAAACCCTAGCACTGACGAAAAAGTCAGTGCACCAAAACCTGGAACTCGGTTTACTTCAGGGTGTGCACTCACCCATGGAAACACGCCCAGTGCCAGAAAACTCGCGCGGGATCACAAGGAAACATGCGGTTCGCGCTCAGTGCCAAAAAAAGCACAACCAGTGCTCCCAAGGAAAAACGCCATCAGTGAAGTTTGTTAGTGTGTGATGTATGTGAAGATTCACAATTGTGAAATGTGAATGACTAAGTGTAGACAAGTTCCATATCTGTCAGACTTTATTTTATTTATTGTGTCCTTTTTTGTATTGCGTTTCTCGTTTGTGTTTTTTTACTGGCTATTTATATTTTCTTTGTACAGTATGCACATTGCGAACCTGAATGTAGAATGCGAATGAAAGATCTAGCAAATGTGTATGTTTTTTCATCGTGTTTAAATTGTTATCCTTGTGAAATATTGTGTTTTCACTTGTATTTTACTGTATTTATGTACTGATTGTCCAGTCATTTTAATTTGGCCCTCTATGTATTGAATGAAGCTGGCTGTGGGTTTTTGTTATGCCTTCCATTATGTTTTATTTCGCTTTCTCTAAGCCTTTACTTCACTATGCGATAATGTGAAAAAATCGCAAGCAGGGCCGTACCCAGGATTTGGGTTCGGGGGGGGGGTTTAATATGCATTTTTTGGGACATGTGGACATTCTCCTATGTTACCATTGTAAAACAAAATTTGGGGGGGGGGGTTAAACCCTACCCCGCCCCCTGGGTACGGCCTTGATCGCAAGTGTTGTAAAAAATGCTTTCAAAACGTTCTAATTTTGTATACGTGGTTTTGTGCCTTTTATGAGTCGATGTCTGTAAATTACAGACTGTACGAAAAATACATACAATTTTAATCTATTTACAATTCCAGTCGTAAATTACACATGCTGCTGTAAAAGACATGATTTTTTTACATTTTACAATCATACTAGGTAATATGTTTACCGTTATAATTGTACATTTTACCACGATCTTTTTGAAAATAAATAACGAAACATATTAATAATTTAACAACAGAATGTTCTGATCACTCTTACCAAATGTTTTGTAAATTTACGATAACAGTTGTAACGAATTTACAAAGAATATTGTAATACTCTTTACAAAAGATTGGTTTTAATGTGTTTTACCACGAAAGTTGTGGGTAAAATTGCTGCACAAAAGGTTGTTGTAAAAATACAATACTTTTTTTTACAGTGTATACGACAGTTTGGGCTCTGCAAAAAAGGGTACACTGAGTAAGTAGGACCTAGCTTTTTTCCCCAACTTCAGTGTATTTTCCTTACCGAGATCATGTGTAAATGTACCCCCCAACATTGTTATCGCCGGTACGTGAATGTTTGTTAAAGTTACCCAAACTTGGGTACATTGCTAGACCGAAAAGAAAGGATACATTTACAAGGGTAATCGTAAAGATATGTATTATGGACTCTGTAAATTTACCCTACCTATTGGGACTTTTTTACCAGACGTGGAGGTAAATGTACACTTGAAGTCGTTAAAGAATTTATTTTTGTTTTTGTAAAATTATTCAGTGATTGTTCTTTGACCCATGAAAAGATTTTAGGTAAAAGTGATAGCAACAAAACATGTATTTTTTTCATGGACCATATTATGCCAGCTCATTCTACGATCAGCTTGTTCTCACTCTCACAAAGTTCATGCCAGCAGAAGTTCGTTGCCACAAGCGAAAACATAAAACACCCATCCAAATGACAGACGGAAAAAAATAAAACAGTTCCTCCAAAACAGATGAGTCATGGGAACCCAGACCACCAACAGTGATATTGGAAGACCATAAGTCGGACACCGATCCAGGATGACATACAGGGGCACAAATCTGGCCAGGAATTGGGCGTAGAACTACGTCGAATTTCGAGTAAAAGCAGGGTAAATTGAACAGTCTGTTTTCCAGGGTACGACAGTGGGGGATCTGAAAAAAGGATACACTGAGAGAGTACGACCCAGCTTTCATGAGGACATTTTTCCATGACCCATAGGGAGCCGTTTTTGAGCCAATACATGAAAACTGAATTGGGGGTCCTTTCGGTAAGAAACGGGTCCGGAGGATTTGCTTGTAGCACTCCTCATGGGTATGTAAAAGTACCACCCCAATGAACCCAACCCCCCAATAGCTGACAAGTTGGAGAATAACTCCTCCCCCTTGGGTTCTCAAAGCACTGTACTGTGGGGGCACGAGATATTCAACTCCCCAGGGATGATGTAGTACGACGGGGACTCAGCCCTGTGCATGGCCTTTTCTGGTTGTGACTTAGCATTTTTACCCCAGCGTGACTTGACCCTGTCACGCCTGTGACGTCACGCTGCTCAGCGCGGACAAGGGCCCCCACCTCACCTAACCTAACCCGATTTCAATCCCCCGCCCCTTCTCCCTTCTTACCGCTGACTTTATGACAGGATCGAATCGTACTAGCGTAGCCCGATACGATGGCAGCCTGACATCGCCAACTCCCCAGGGATGATATAGTACGATGGGGACTCAGCCCTGTGCATGGCCGACATCGCAGCTCGTCGAAAACAGGGATGATTGTATAGTGATGGTATGGAGATACAACCCAGGCCGGGGGGAGTGATTGTATAGGGTGGGCTGCCGCTGAGACGAGTGGGGTGGAACGGGGGGCAACCACAGGCGCCCCTGAATCGAATCGAGCGAGCTGAGAACGATACTTGAATCGTAAACCTAACCTAACCTAACCTAACCTTACCTAATCCGATTTAAATCCCCCGCCCCTTCTCCCTTCTGACCGCTGACTTTATTACTGGATCGAATCGTACTAGCTTAGCCCGATACGATGACAGCCTGACATCACCAACGGCTAACGCGTCAAAAACAGGGAACTTTTGGTTGTATACCCTGATTGTATAGGATGATTGTATAGTGATGGCATGGAGATACAACCCAGGCGGGGGGGAGTGATTGTATAGGGTGGGCTGCCGCTGAGACGAGTGGGGTGGAAAGGGGGGCAACCACAGTCGACCCTTGATCGAATCGAGCGAGCTTAGAACGATCAGATAAACCTGAGTATATTCGTCTATCATTTTTCAACATCTCTTCGTAAGAGCAAGTTGGCCTAGCGGTTTGACGGGTAACGCCAAGATCGTGAGGTCGCAACTTCGATCCCCGTTGTGGCCTGCTTATTTTATAGGAAAATATAACATTGACAATATAACTTATTCGACTGTTCAGCTTACCATCGCCGAAGGCCAAGTAGTCCAAACAGGGGATATTTGGTTGTATACCCTGATTGTATAGGATGATTGTATAATGATGGTATGGAGATACAACCCAGGCCGGGGGGAGTGATTGTATAGGGTGGGCTGCCGCTGAGACGAGTGGGGTGGAAAGGGGGGGCAACCACAGGCGCCCCTGAATCGAATCAAGCGAGCTGAGAACGATACTTTAATCGTAAACCTAACCTTCCCTAATCCGATTTAAATCCCCCGCCCCCTCCCTCTCCCTTCTTACCGCTGACTTTATTACTGGATCGAATCGTGCTTGCGTAGCCCGATACGATGACAGTCTGACATCGCCAACGGCTAACGCGTCGAAAACAGGGAACTTTTGGTTGTATACCCTGATTGTATAGGATGATTGTATAGTGATGGTATGGAGATACAACCCCGGCCGGGGGGAGTGATTGTATAGGGTGGGCTGCCGCTGAGACGAGTGGGGTGGAAAGGGAGGCAACCATAGGTGCCCCTGGATCGAATCGAGCGAGCTGAGAACGATACTTTAATCGTAAACCTAACCTTACCTAACCCGATTTAAATCCCCCGCCCTTTCTCCCATTCTTACCGCTGACTTTATTACAGGATCGAATCGTACTAGCGTAGCCCGATACGATGGCAGCCTGACATCGCCAACGGCTAACCCGTCGAAAACAGGGAACTTTTGGTTGTATACCCTGATTGTATAGGATGATTGTATAGTGATGGTATGGAGATACAACCCAGGCCGGGGGGAGTGATTGTATAGGGTGGGCTGCCGCTGAGACGAGTGGGGTGGAAAGCGAGGCAACCATAGGCGCCCCTGGATCGAATCGAGCGAGCTGAGAACGATACTTTAATCGTAAACCTAACCTTACCTAACCCGATTTAAATCCCCCGCCCCTTCTCCCTTCCTACCGCTGACTCTATTACTGGATCGAATCGTGCTAGCGTAGCCCGATACGATGACAGTCTGACATCGCCAACGGCTAACGCGTCGAAAACAGGGAACTTTTGGTTGTATACCCTGATTGTATAGGATGATTGTATAGTGATGGTATGGAGATACAACCCCGGCCGGAGGGAGTGATTGTATAGGGTGGGCTGCCGCAGAGACGAGTGGGGTGGAAAGGGGGGCAACCACAGGCGCCCCTGGATCGAATCGAGCGAGCTGAGAACGATACTATAATCGTGAACCTAACCTTCTTTAAATCCCCCGCCCACGCCTCCTACTCCTGTTGCCTCCCAATACTTTACGTTGTGAACTAGCTTATCGTACCGATTTAAATTAGGTCGATCCGACAGTAACGGTCTTCCCAATTTGCCCTCATATGCACCAAAGAAGCTAGTAAAGCCGTACGAATAAAATCTAAATTCAGTCCGCTTCCGCCCACGAGCGAAGCATGATCGATAGGAGGGTATATATATATAT
>JAHZNP010001031.1:0-28621 GCA_020615345.1 Triops cancriformis
GCTACTCGTTTTCGAGGAAAGGAGGCTGCCTATTTTAGGTGCAAGAGGACACTCATTTTAGGCAAAGGCTACCGTTATTGCACGTACGAATGGAAGCCCAACCCTTCGGGGCATAAGACCTACTGCCTTTCGGTAGGTAAACACCTTTCTTAGGTATATGTACCCATTTTGAGTAGTTACTCTGATTTTAGGCGACCAACAAATACATGTTTTCGGTACCCTTTTTACAGTGTACAGTCAGTACCCCGCTCCACACACACACCAACACCTTTGCATGTATTAACAGCTCTATTCCCAACTTGAGTGAGTTTCTACCTTATATCGATAATGTGTTTGAAAGAAGAGTAGCCTCTCTGCAAAACATGTATCCTATTTCCAAAGTAGGTAACACAATTCTTCAAAATCGATATTTTAATTTCAGATGCAGGTTCCTAGTTCACCATCTAAACAGAATAGTCATTGAAAGGGAATAAAGCGTTTTCTTGTGTTCACAGTAAAAAAAAGTTTCTAGAAATTCATTGGAGTGACAAGTTTATTAGCACGATCATGACGTATAATGTTTTTCTTAAGTACAGTGACGTACTTAAGAAAAAATGAAGATGTCGTGACAAAGTCCGAATCAGAAAACCAGATATACAGAAATAGGTTGCTAGAAGATTTTTATGTGTCAAGTGAAAGATTTTCAAAACGAGTAAATTATTGCCATTTTAACGCACAGTTTAAATTGTCTTAAATTGCCAAATATGTCTGTTGTGACTTTTGTATGGTGTAGGAGACATTGGGACAGTAGTACAGTACTCGGAAACGACTAAGCAGAGTTATGTTGGTTGCAAGCAAATTAGAACTGATGTATATACCTAATGAAATAAGACTGGCCAACCTTCTTCCATGTATTGATGCATCTCTAAACCTACATATCAATATAAAGTAAACCCAATTTATTGTAACAATTTAGTTTTACACTGTAGCCTAATAATATAGCTTTCTTTAAAAAGATTACGCTAGAAAATAACTCGTAAGCGTTTCGAAACTCTTTTTCTCCTGAAAAAAATTCAAATTTCAGTACCATCAAGACAAATTAAATGTTTCTGTCCAATTGCGATGATTGTGTTCAGTACAGATAACAGACGTTCAGTAAATTAAACAAGGTACAACGACTTACTCCCTGTAAAAGTGACCAGTCTTCCCTTTGTATGCTAATTTCTCTTGATAAGACACTGATTTCCTACTCTTGCAAGTTCTTATGTAAAATTTAGCTTATACATACATGTAAGATTTGTAACAGACCAACCCACTTCAATGCAAAAAATACGTATAAATAATACAAAAAAGCCCTAAATAAAGAAGTACTAACAATATTTACTGGAGTTATATATTGTATAACCTTATAAAATTTATTTGTATAAAACCCATACAACTTGTGCTTATAAACTTCGATCGGTTATTTTAACCTCAAAGGACTTCTATAAACGTTCATTTTACAAATTTGTGTTATAAAAAATATAGGGCTACGCTTACCATTCTTAAGAGGGTATCTTAAAAAGGTTAATATTTAAAAGAAATTATCTGGTACCCCTGATTTTTTTCCATAATGGGGGATCCTTTTATAGTGCTATTCAGGAAAAGAGTACAAGACCTGACGACAAAATTGTTCTCTTTCCTTAGATATTACTTCGCCTTTCATAATCCTTATCAATTAGATTTTTAGAATTCGACCTCATCGAAACAGGAAGATTGATCCCCAGCGTTTTAGTATACAAAATCTCGGGAAAAAGTTTGCGTAGTATCCAAAGTGGATATACGCACCGGAAAAAAAATACTGAGCTGACGTGTTTTGAATAATTCAGCTGCTCGTCAATTGGAAAACCGTGCTCGCCTACGTACAGTTCACTACAAATTTTTTTTCGCTCCGCTTTCATAAAAAAATTTCATTGCACAGCGTCTTGCTTCCCTTTTCTCGCTGGTTCTTTCACCCTGGTATCCCTTTTTTCTGAATTTTGTTTTTAAGAAGGAAGAATGATAGCGGATTCTTGGGATTCCTAATACGTGGAAAATTGCTGCGCGAGAGAAAAATGATTCAATCTGCCTTCTTCCCAAGCTCGCCAGCACATCTTTAACATTTCTTTGGGCCGAGCGGCAGAACAGCTTGTGTCCCCATTTTTGTCAGTTATTCTTTCGCCCCGTTCTGCTTTATAACCCCCTCCCATCCCTAACATTCTCTTCATTTTTTTGTCGCTTTTAACCCCTCCTTTAACAGAGAAGGGTTAAGTTTGTTATATGACCGTCTTCCAAGCGTGTTGGAATGTGAGGAAATTAATTATTACTGGGCGATTATTGGCACCTCTACCACGTTGAGTTTTTTCTCACCCGCGTGCTCAGAGACATAAAGAATAGAATGCCTACAGAAAAAAGGGGAAGAGAAAGGGAGACGAGGTGGAAAACGGGGATCCAAATATGTCCAAGATGCTTGATGATAGCATCAAGAGCCCGGATTACAAGACCTACAGTTCTTGTCTAGCCAATAACTGAATGGGGAAGAGAAGTGGACTATTTCTGTCTTATTCGGAAGGGTGGGTGGGTAGTATATTATTGAGCATTAAAAGACTGGGTGAGATTCCTCGATATTTTGAGCGAGGTGTCAATTGGTATATTCTTTGGTGATCTTTTTCTGGGGAAAACAGAGAAAATTACAGCTATTCAGATGTGTTATTGAGAAGCCTTTTTGTGGATTATTATGCTTGGTTATTTGGTGAAAGCTTTGCAGATGGAATAAGAAGGGTATAAAGAATTTATGGAGGGGCTTACGGAAGTAGGGATTGGTACGAATAAGAGCCTACGTGGTAAACAGAAAATTTGTTGTGTTGGGAAGATGGTGTTCCGGGATTTTTTGACAGTCTATGCGGCTTCAAATATTCTGCATCGTCAAAATGCAGCAAAATCTAGCTATTACGAAACCTTGTGGACGAGAAAACTTTTCGGTCTATGCAAATTTCGAGATGAATAACAATAGCATATATAATAATAGCAAGCCAATATAATAATGAAAATAAATGTATGTCGAGAATATGAGACAAATCATATGAGAACAAGCGATAAAGGTTGACAAATTATAGGGTTCTTTCACGATCGTGATTTAATTTGACATCTTCTAAATGTTACGGTTCGAGTTCACAATTTACCAGGATTCTTCGGATTGTTGACTGAAAACATAATGTATTATAATTAATAAAAAAATAATATAATTTCTTCTGCAGTGTATTACTTGTGTCGTTTTGGAGATGAATGCATCACATTAACCAGCACGACTTCTGGGGACACCAAGCCTCAGCAAGATCATCACTATCGTGTAAGTTCAACTTAACCTAGCACCAAAGTCTTTAATGACCTTGCACCGCTATGACCAAATAAAAATTATCAGTGGTTAGGGAACCGGACATGTGTTCGGTGTAAGTGAAATTTCGTTGCGCGAGTATCCGATATATCGGACGCTTTCCCTGTACTTAAAGTTGTACATTTGACCTAGACTTATGGACCCCTCAATATTATCCGTCTCTTCCAAAGAACTAAGATCCGTTGTGCAGTGTTTTACAGTGTGGATTATTATTTTTTCTTTGCGAGTTGCTTATCCTCATTGCGTGCGTTCATGTTTACTAATTGGATACTGCTAATTTTAGGAGATAATGCGCGTTCTCATACGTGTCCCTTCCGCGAAGACGGTCCGCAATCAAAGATTTCTTGAATGGAACGCTTTTTGTTCATTCACTTTGAAGCGCTGAACAGTGGAGCAAGATATTCGAAGAGTGGAATTAAGAAATATTATTTTCATGAAACATAATTTAGGCATGAATCTTGTGTAGGTCTTGACTCGTTTTATGTACACACAGCCAAATGTCAGTCAGACGAGCTTCCTTCATTCGTTGCTTCCTGCATTCCTTTTTATGACAAAGTCAGGGTGCATGTCGAGAAAGACTGCGGTTGAATGATTGTAAAACGTCAAGTTTGGCGCTAAACTGCCAATGTAGCACATCCTAAACAATATAATGTTATAACAAAAGCGTACGGCTTGCGAAATGTTTCGATAAGTTATTTTTGCGGTCTTAAGAGAGGAAACAAGTACGAAAGCCTTCGCTGTGTGTGACGTAAAGAGCAGTTTCCTTGTTGAAACTCCAGGGACAAAGATAATTTTTTCCTGTGTATAACAGACATGCCCGTTAATTTGTACCATTAATTCCTTCGGTAACCCAGTTAAGGTATTATATTCAGTGCATTTAATTTAGTATTTTTATGGATTGACAGTATGCTTCCTTTAAAATATTTAATGTATTATTACTATTCTTATTTTATTATGTATTAAATATTCATGAGGACTTCTGCAAAGTATTTTTCCTTAAAGTAATATTTTCACAAGTTTTCTACTGCACAAATAAAAAAAAGAACATATGAAGAAGTTTAAGTTTTTTTTTTTTACTAAACCTAGTCCTAACTTGTGGACCATTTAGACAAGATTAACTCCCCGTGGAGAATAACATTCTTGCCCTACATTAGAACTTTTATCCTACTTGGAAAAATAAGGTTGGGAAAGGGGACCAAGTTTTCTTCCAGCTTGCCTCGTCAATTGGATCTGTTCTCCACAAATCTTTCCCTGTTTCGGTTCTTTACCAGCTCGTAAAACTTGTGTGAGCTCCGCTTCCAATCATCGTAATCTAATTTGCGTTGAAAACTTAATTGCTTCCTCGTCTTCCTTTACCCTAATTTACTTGTAACCCTATTCCTTCCTCCATCACCTTATTCTTCGAATCTTCGAAAGGAACAGAGCAGAAGGGACAAAAGGTTAAATTCGATTTTAAGCGTGGTTTGTTTTGACTGCTGTGTGTCGTATGGCGGCAGGCTACAACAATAACAACGACATTATTAGTACTCCAACACTAGCGGGAGGAGAACGAGATGCTCAACATCCAGGATCTTTTCACGTTTACATTAGTAAATATATCATACGTAACAACTCCGACGGTGAAGCGGGGTAGAGCAAACGGTCCTTAAGCACGCTTCGGTACACTTTCTTTGTATAATGTATGTCTAAGACGAAGACTCCAAACCTTTAGACCCAGGAGAAGGGAAGGTCCATTAAAGAAAAAAAGTTTTTGTTTGGTCTTTGCCTCCGGGAACATGAGAAAAGCCTTCCGAACAATGCTCATGTATGTGTGGTGTTGTCGTAGAGTGCATACAGCCTTTTGAGTTTTTTGGCAGGGGTGAAAGGTCCACTTGTGCCAAAAAAGTAAATAACTAAAAAGGGAAGACTGCAAAATTACTCTCACAAGATGATCCTTCGCTTTGAAGATGTGACGCACGGAATGGAAATTGCGAGAAAAAGTACAAGGCTAACAAAGGGTTGAAAAAGAGGTGTAATGAACCAATCGAGAACATCTGGGGTAATGGTGTCCGACATAGATTACCCCTGAGGTAAGACACGCCCCTCTTATCTTCCTTTCTTGGATTTCTGAAAGAAAAACTTTCCACTTCTCGTGGATACTCGTGAACGTAATTAAGTAGGTATTGTACAACAGATCAGGCAATACCTGGAGTGTTAGGCAAACTTCTGCGCCTTTTTTGTATTTCTGTTTTTCATTCATTTTCAATTAATATAATAACTTACTCGATAGATAAATACTACGATATTTTGTTTTTTCCAAATATTTAGTGTCTAACTTAATTTTCCTACTTGTATTGTCTACTTCTAGTATTCTGTATTCTAAAGTAAGGAGCGCTTTTGGTTTAGTTTTGAACGGAAATGGATAAAACTCGATTACTGGCAAGAGGAAGTTGACTAACGTTTATGAACGTTGGATAATAGTAAGTAAAAGGAGAGGGCAGGGAGGGTAATGGGGGTTCAATCTGGGGTGGAAGGTAATTTCTATTATAGTCCCAGTAGGGAGTTGACCAATGTCTTTTATATCGTCTCCTTTGTCAATTCAGGGGTGTCCCCTGAGGGTGTAAAAAGGGGACATGGAGAGTTTAAGCTTGAGGGGGCGTAAGGGCTAGGGTACATATACACATACACGAAGACCAAACTGGGTTCTATTTGTTATATTTTTATGACACACAACGATTCCTGTCATCTCAGGTGTTTTTCTCCTCACATAATCGAACAAAGTAGAGGGAGTACGGAGGAGGGGGTGCGGGAAAAGGAAAGGGGAGGTTGACGGCGTTGAACAAGCAAAGAAAGGAAACCAAGGGACCATCTAGTATATCTCTATTACTGCTTTGACGTCAGTCAACAATGCTCCTCGTGTGACACGCATTGTTACGGTTACTATGCACGGAATCTCCTGACGGTCTCGCCACCACTGCTTACCCCTCCCACCACCCCGCAAGTACCACTGTCTTCCATCGTCAAGTGAAACTTTTTTTTTAATCTTTGTACCTTGCAGTGAAAGCAACTGACTTTTTCTTGAAGCCAGTGTGGAAGCAACTGTGGTATAAAAGTCATTAACATATGAGCCCTCGATTTACGATAGAGGATCGTTCCGCAAAAATTAATGTGAGCCCTAGCGTGTTCTCATTCTTTTCCATAGTATCAGCTATTTACGAAGGATTTAGGTAGACAGTGTCTTGAACTTATGGTATTTAACTCATTAGTGTTCTGTTGACTAAATAATATATTATTAGACAATTTTGATGAGTTAATCAAGAGTATTTTCAGATGCAGTGCATCTTTATACACGCAATGTTAACTTTCTAGTATCTTTTGACTTTTTGATATCACATTTCCTATTTCGTCACTTTTTCAAAATAAATTTGTCCAGTTTATAGATTATTTTTGAACATTTGTGTTGAAAGATTGTATCTCGAATAACGTTTTCCCTTTGTACCTTTTTATTTACATTTGTCTAGCAACGAATCCAATGTAAAGTTAATAGGGTGAGGAAGAAAGAGAATAAGAAGTTCAGAAATAAGGGGATCTTGTTCTGGTTCTTTGACATTTGACTCCAAATTTGCTGGGTAGCAAAAGTGGTTGCGGTGAGTCTCAGTGCAAGTGAACAAGTGAGAGACGTGTTTGGAGCAAATAAAGGATTTTTCTGGGAAGATTTGATTATAGGAAATTTGTGTGTGTGTGAGGTTTCGCAGTACAGAAGCTTCTCTTATCTTGGTCCCAGGTCTACGTTGCTCTATTTCTTTCTCCTTTTCTTTTTTCATTTTCCTTTTCTGAAGCAGCAAGGCCTGATATACAACTTCGCCATTGATCCACAAGCATGGTCTCCAAAGAAAAATGAAAAAGAAATGCCTGAAAACGGATGGTGTATCGGAGAGTCCAAAATAACGTAGCAAAATGAAGTAGAAGGAGGCCAAAAAGAAGAGGAAATGTTCCCCGACTTACGTTTATCATTGTCTCTTGATTACTTTTCTGATTACTGGGACATCGTTTTATTTGCCAGACTTCACCCATGACATTCGAACTTTGAAACAGTGCTTTTTTAAGATTTGAAGGTAGCAAAGTTTATTTTTTTATTCGCTTTTCACACAACAGTTACGGAAATTATTTCGTGCTTCCCACTTAATATAACTTAATGTTTAAAAATTACAATAAGACGTAAAACTATCTGATTAAAAACGAATTTCAATTAGTTTACTTGTTCCGTTTCCGGCTTGCTGCATATTTCGTAGTTCTTACGAACCATGCTTGAAAATAGGCGGGTCTTTTGTATTGGGGAGGCGCTTTTTGAAGGGGTGATGGTGAGTGTAATTTTTGGCGTACCTACAAAGAATTTTTAATGACTTACGAGCGTATCTGAAATTTTTACGGGGTATTCTGTACCGAGGGTCCGATAGAGAACGTGAAAGCTTCGACGTGACCAGGACATTGCATACTGTCGTCTCGTTTCGTTTTGACTACTTTTTTCTTATTTTTTATCTAAGGTGGTACACGTACTCTTCATTTCCACTAAAGCAAATGGCCTCATTTGGTTTCATTATATTAAACAAATGTGCCCACAGGCTTAGATCGTGTGATAAACTGACATTTGAATCTAGCTTTATGTTGTTAAGTTGCAGAGCGCAAACCTTGAAGTACATGTACTTCAAGGTTTGCGCTCTGCAGTGAAGAGGAAAGAGTTGTGCCTTAGCACTATATACTGAGCCTTTCAATAAGCTCATTTTTGAGATTATTGCTGCTATTAAGGGCTACGGTAGAACTCCAATTTTGACTAAAATGATTATGGAATCTTTCGATAATGTCAACTGCCGTGTACACTAGTTATTTCTCGCTCGCGATGTGTCTTTGTATTGAGATCTTTCACAATTCGAAGTTCATACACGGCTCTTGTGAACTCATCTCATAATTATCTTGGAACTGTAATTTAAGTTCAACTATAGGAGCCAAAATGTGTAACCTGTATTCCAATATTATCTCGCACACCCCTCAAGTCACGGAACGTTACGACGTTTAAGGCCCCGGTATACACACCCGTCTTATGGGCGAATAACATGGGGAATTCGGGGATGGTTTCTCAATAATGGTTCAGTCAATTTCGAATCAATGTTGGCAGTAAAGTTGTGCTTATTAATAACTAGGGCGCTTGATCGAGATTTTTTTTAATATGTTTATGTTAAATTTAAATACTATAGGCGAAATTTGTTACATGTTGAAATACTGGAAAATTTAATATCTGGCTTCCTTGTGCAGTAGGTATCTTTTTTCCCTATTTTTTAGTGAAAGCAAGATTCAAATCGGACGATTAGTTTTTATACTAAAATTTGTGAATTCTAGTAATGATTTCGTAAAAACTACTCCTCCGATTTGAATCTTACTTTCACTAAAAAATAAAGAAGAAACATGCCTACTGCACAAGAATGCGAGATTTGAAATTTTTTAAATTT
This sequence comes from Triops cancriformis, assembly GCA_020615345.1. Taxonomy (NCBI): domain Eukaryota; kingdom Metazoa; phylum Arthropoda; class Branchiopoda; order Notostraca; family Triopsidae; genus Triops; species Triops cancriformis. Next base: position 8,875 of record JAHZNP010001031.1, read on the forward strand.
TTCACAATGTGTCAAAATGTTCCTACAGTTTTAAAATTTAATTAAATCATATTTTTAAAAAGTCTTAAACATTTGCACTACATATCAATAAGAACAACTTTACTGCCAACATTTATTTGAAATTTACACAACCATTATTGAGAAACCATCCCCCGAATTCCCCATGTTATTCGCCCATAAGACGGGTGTGTATACCGGGGCCTTAACACACACACACCGGAATCTTATTCATAAGTCGATTACAGGAGAAAATTATATAACCGCTTTGAAGTCCGATATAAAGGCTAGCTTCCGGCTCGGGGGTACCTTTCCGGCTAGGGGGAGCCGAAATCCTGGTGCGATCTGAACTCTCACCTTGCCAACTTGCAGACGCGTCAACCCCATTAGTTGACGCAATTGCAGTTCTTTTGTAGAAAGAAAGATATCTTCCAAAATGGTGCATACGTGCTTGACAAACTAGGGCTGAGAAATGGCTCGGCTCAAGCCGAGCCGACATCGGCTCGACTTGACATGTGTCGGCTTACGACTCGGCTCGGCTTAAGGGCATTGGCTCACGGCTCGGCTCGGCTCGGAAATTTTCAAGCCGAGCCGAGCCAAGCCGAACGGTTCTCAGCCCTATAACAAACGTGTTTTTACGCTGAGGACTTTCATTACTGGTACCCTTCTTAATGCTCTCGGTTGTCCCCCAAAAAAAGATCCCTTGTGTTTGTTTTGCGTTTGCTTTTTTGTGAACAAAAGTAATCTTTAATATGTTGTTCGTCCCGTTTACTACCGGGCACATAAGAGCTTGCTGTTCATTTCTGTAGAGGGTTCCTCTTGTAGAAGTATTTTTTTCCTATGTTCGTATCCTTGTCGGTCTTGCATATCTCGGTACACAAAAGCTTCACGTATCTTGGGACGTTTCTACGACTGTCGTGTGCGGACGTTCCACGCACACGCTAACCTACGGGAAACACGAATCATAGCGTGAGGCGTAAGGTAAAGAAGGCAAAAGGGCTTCATATATTTTTTATGCCCCTGAAGAAATTTTCTATTTCTGTAGAATACTTTTGGAATGTTCCATACCCTTAAACTTAATAATATAGAGTAGAAAAAAAGCGTACTAGACTCACATTTTTAACATTCTTGTACACCCTCAGTCTTTGTGAAATTTTTAAACGTTCGGAGAAAAAGTTTCGCTTTATGTAGCTTTACATTACCAGCAGTTAATTTATTCTTCAGGCTTCAGTAAACAGGTGTCATACGAGTTTCTTGCTCCGTATATATATCCTATTTCCAAAAAGACATAGTGTCCTATTTTACGGTATCTATCCATGTCACACATTGCGAGGTTTTGTGCACATTTTTAGCATTTCTAAAAGCATTCTATTTGGTAAAGTAATAAAGGGAAGTAGTACAAAACTTACATGTAACTTGATAACTGAGCAAGTATTCAAGGAAACTCGGAGATGAAATCAAGTGAAGCAAGACGAAATAGTAAAATATTTCAAATGTACAACGGTCTCTATATTTTAGTGTAGTACAGTGGAACCCGCTAACAGCAAGGGCCCTGGACCGACCCACGGCTAGTCCTTAAGCGGGTTTTGCGGTTATCCGAGGTGACTATTTATAACATGTAGAAATATCAATTGAGTAAAAGAACACTATATCCTTATGTGTTTGTACTAAATAGCGTATAAATAGTACTATATTAAAGAAGTTGCAAGAATAAAATGGAAGTAAAACTTACATTTTTCTACTTTCTCGAGAAATAGTTAGTGATTGAACGCTGCGCAGCATTATGTTGCTTTTCTTTCAGTACTGGACCGTTAATGGATAACTGTCTCCTATGCGCTTGATTAAGCCACCTGAGCAAAGATTCTTCTACGTCTTCATTGCGCTTCCGATCTGGATTCAGATTTTTTCCCCAATCGTCCAAAATATTTTCCTTATCCTCATCCAATTTTTGTGAGACGCTTGGATAAACAAAACTTCTGTGCAATCGACACTCAGTTTCATTTTCCTCCAAGGGGACAGCACTTCAACTCGCTTGTCTAAAGATAAAATTGTGGACTTCTTTTCAACATCTTTGTACCTCCCTATCGACTATTAATAAATAAGTAATGGGAGATCGCGAAATATGGAAGAAAAACTTGAGAACTGTGATAGGTGAAAGGTTTGTTTCTGTTGTGAAATGTGCTTAAATAAAAATTAGTAGCTTCTCTTGGAATTAGATATTTTTGTTACGCGGGTCCTTTACGTGCTTGTTATTATCCGGACCTAGTTTTCATGGGAAGGTAGTGAATGGGGAAGGAAATTATTCGTCGATAGGCGGGCTTTGCCATTAACCGAGTTGGCATAATTCGAACTTAGTCTCCATTGTGTTAAAGGGAGTAAAACGGGACTTCAGAAAAACTTCTCGTTAGGCGGGTTTTCTCGTTACCCGAGTTGCCTGAGTTCCACTGTATTTCTGGGTAAAAGAAACCCCCAAAATGGATTTTACAGAACATCTTGTCTCAGTTGGCAAGCGTGAGATTGGAGCACACTAACTTGTAGTTTGCTTAGCATGCAAGACTTGACTACTCCCGTTCCTGTTCCTCTGTTTGGATTTTGTAGATACACTTTTTTTTTAGATTGCAAGAGGGCAAGGAGTCCTCAGCAAACAGGAGTCAAGCGTAGAGAGTAAATAAAAACAAGTTACCGGATTACCTGATATCACTCTCCGAAGGACGCACTAGGTTGCCTACTCTTCCTACGTCTTCTGGCTTTTTGCTCAGCGGAGAAAGATGGCAAGATATGTTTCAGCTTCGCGTACCGGGCGCCTTTCACGTGTTGTTAGGCAGTACTTTATTTACTCTCCTTTTGTGATCTTCTGAGATTCTAGTAGCTTACTCTTTTTTTCCTTCAAAATACTTTAATATTTTCACGTACGTGCGGGAACGATTCTTTTTTTTTTGCAAGTGAGACAACGTGGTCTCATAAAATTTGCGCAATTTATCTTGTTTATTTATTTTATAAACTTTTAGGACAGAACAGTTTAGCACACCAGCGGGTAGTAATGTAAAATCTGGATGCTAAGTCTTGGTCTAGTTCTATTTTAAGTGAGCCTGGTTACTAAACTCGAGCAAAGGCGTGAAAGATTACGCTTAGCCAAGCGTTGAGGATTCAGATGGATCTTCGATGTTTCCTCCCGTAGCCTTTCTTTTCCTTCCTTGGGTGCAAGAGTTTATTTGTAGCTCTAAAACCTTTTCTTTCCCCGCGAGTGAAAAATGCTGCAGCTTGGAAGAAAACGGTTAAAGACTCAGGTGGGATAAGGCCATAAAAAATATATAATGAAGAGAGTTTGGACTTAAAGCTCAAACTGCTTGCACTTCGAACTGACTTAAATAGCAAATTTAACAAGGCGAATTGGTTAGCGTGAAAGGTCAAAAGCTCTGCAGACTTGGGTAATTTTTATACTCTATTAGTGTCGAAGAAGCATTTAAATTCTTTTGTTCTTTGCTTTGCGTCTCATTTATAACTGGATCTGCTTCTTAAAAGCCTTGTCTTTCGTTCTTTACTTGTAACCCCACCCTATCGGGCACTGTCTTTTCTCAGATGCGCGCTTTCCCAGGCTCCGATGTTCAAACGTACTCATGCAAGGCAAATTTGGTACTCATAAGGCTTTGTTAAGTTCTGATACTAACAAGAATTGTTTTCTCCTCTTGTCAGAAGTGAACGTTCTTAGAATGTTACTAAAGTGACCCCCTTCCCTAGTAACTCATAAAATAGACAATCATGCTAAAAAAACGAACAATCTAACCATATCAACCCATTTCTGGTATGTTAATATATGGAACATATAATTTGATGTTTTAAGTTCGAGCATAAGTTTGATAAACGGTTACACCCCTGTTCTTATTTTCGAGCAGAAATAGCCGAGATACTTAGCTTGCAGAGGAAAGGTCAATAGGCTCCGCCTCGGGGCGTGCACAGCCTTAGGCTACCAAGAAAATTCGAGTTAAAGACATCGGACAAGTTCTGAAAAAAAGTTTTTATCTCGCGCTGTGTTATAGCTAGGCGAAGCAAGAACTTATAACCACACTCCATATCGAATATAATTTTTTCCTAAACAGAAAGGCTTCAATAATCTACTAATTGCATTTTTGTGCTGTCTCTCGTGGAAACCCTGGGGCTTGGAACCTTCTAGTGCTCTAAACCAGAATGCATAGGCTGTGACGTTTCGTTACAAGGGTTTCTTATTAACTCGACATATCCTTCTTCGCTTGCCCTAGAGCAAATGGAGAATTTATTTCAATTGTAAGCTTGTTAATCCACAAACTCTCCAAATACTTCCGTAATAAGGACTCCATACCGAATTTAAGAAGGATGCTTGTGTTTTGTGGGAAGAAGGGACTATTACCAACAAATTGTAGTTCTCTTTTAATGATGATCCTCCTGCTTGGTCCTTCCCTTTGGCCAGAATGTCCCAAGATAAGACGAGAAAAGGAACCGAAAAATATTGTGCATTACTACCTTTGCAGGCTCCGTTGCTCTGTTCGGGCACACTTGGAGACACGAACGAAGAAATTGGCTCGAGTATTGTCCTTTGCCACGATCCCCGTGGAGAGCTTCCCACAGGTTTAGCTTTCCACCCTCAAGACAGAAATCTAAAGTAAAAAAGGTCTTACTGTAACAGGAAAGCCGATCAGATAACAAAAGTAGAAAGAAATTCAGTTGTAGACTCGCGCCACGCAAAAAAGTTAACAAAACTTCAAGTCACGAAATACTGCTCTCTTGCGTTTACTGTGGCCGTTTCAAGTGAACAAAAGAAATTTTTTTTCTTTGGTAGATGGAAGAGTATACAGGAACATTTTTTTTCTGAAAAAATATCAAACCTTGTGTTCATTAACGGAGTACACGGGCAATAACTCTTATTTAAACTTATAAAAACTCGCAGTTGACTGTCTTGCCAGATGGCCTATTTAAAATTCAGTACAAGTTATGGGACTACAAGTTAGTTGGGGTAATTGTGGGGGGAAGGGGGGAAGATACGTGACAAACTCTTGCTCTGCGTTTCTACAACGGGGATGAAGCGAATAATAAAAAACGAGGGAGATATTTTTTTCGGAAATTGTTCGGTGCGTTGTCCAAGAACAATAACGGATGTTTGTCAATGACTCTTCATCTCTTTTCTTCTTCTCCTTTTTCACCCTCTCGTTTCATTTTTCTAGCCACCCTTAACGATGTATGTCTAAGCAAAGTCACCCTTTGTGTACGTACGGTACTTTCCAATACGGTATACTATTTTTGACTCCTTAGCTAAGCTAATGAAAACTCGGCTCTTGGCTGCGTCTTTGAGGGCTCAACTGGCTTCAAGAGATAAGTTTGCGCTGGTACAATATTGTGGATGGCACTTGGCCATTGTAATCCTGAAGAATATGATTTTTCCCTCCACTTCCAATTTCCTGTGCCTCAAACGAATTTTGTGAATTCCTACTGTCCTTTCCTCATCTTTGGGCTTTTCTTTTTCTGTTCGTTTAGTATTATAGTCATATTTTGAATTTGTATTATTATTTTGTTAAGTGGCGCAACAACAGCTCCTCTACAGTGTAAAAATCGATCCAGTGATCAGTCCTTTCTTATCCTAACTTCTTTATAACATTATATGAATATTAGCTTTAGCTAATCCGCGGAGCTAACTGTGCGAAAATTGGAGAGGCCCGGGAACGTTGCCTCACTTTGACACAAGATTATTTAAATCGCTAGGTCAATCGTTTCGTATAGGTTTGTCTTTTCTTGTAAAATAATTCATTTATATACCTTGATAAAAAGATGTTTTATTTCGTTACTACAAAATGACGCTAGAACATTAAACGTCAAAATATTTATATGTTTGTGTCATACCGGTTTTTCGCACTTTTATCCACATGAGAACGAATGAAAGAATCACACGGCTAAGAATCCATTATTAGAGTTACCTTATCCCCGAAACGTTACTCTAGCGAATTATGACAAAAATTCACGTCACTACGACGTACTTTTCCTCTAAGCAGTTTCGTTCTGGAGAGTTTTAAAGAAGTCTCTTCGTTCACGAGTCTTTTTCGCCAAAATCCTCACATTAAATCTTTCTATAAGCATGCAAATTTCCGTACTTTCCTATGTCATCAATCATTTTTCGATAAAAAATAAGATATTTTCGAGAGATAAACTATAAAGGGGATTAGACGCTGAATTGTCGACGAGATTTCACCGAAGTCCTTCAGAAGTTGACAGTGTGTACGGGACTCGGTTGTCCGTTGTACGCTTTTAAACCCGTTTTTGGTTTGCTAGTGTGCACTCGTATGAAATCTGACAAGACTTTTTTCACATTTTTCTCAATTTTAGTGATACGGGGAGCTTGGCAAGTAAAGAAAGAAAGCTAGGTGAGGTAGTGTGATAAATTTGACATTGAAGTATCCTATCGACGATGTTTAATGCCCCTGTGGCGATAGGTAATCGATCATCCCGTTGTGAGCGAATACGGAGAGTTAACGGGGGTAAATTTCCTTCGGTACCAAGACGTTCCGGTTGCTAGATGACTCTCGCATGTCAAAGAGCCCATTTATCACACCTTGTTCGCAACCCTCTGTTTTCCGAAGGCAACTGCAGTACCACCTTACCCCTTCAAAAATTTCCATCCGTTCTTCCAGCTTGTTCTGGGGTTAGAATTACGCTGGAAATTGGATTCCAAAACCCAAATTCCCTCGAGAGTCCATCGCAACTGATTTCTTTCGATTTCCTTCCTCTTGATACCGAAAAAAGAACAAGAACTTCGTAAAGGGAGCTACTCCACTTATTTTCTGAAATCTAGTTTGGAGAGACTTTGTTAAAATATTGCAGCATAATCAGGTCATGTCATTTCCATGAGCATCAATTTCGTTTTGAACAGTCCACTCTGGTTTGTAAGCGGAATGTGTGATGATTTGTGACGTTTAATATGTAAGGGTTGAATGTATGGTTGCTTTGTGAGAGAGTGACGGGGTTTTTAAAAAAATGTAGTGTGGTGGTCTTGAAAATTTGCCCCTGCAAGGTTATTAGTTTCCGGAGCTAAGAGAATTTCTTCTCTAATTCAATTTTTGAAATTCGGCAAAGTTTGCTTTGTTATGTTAAGAAAAAGCGAAAGATTGGACCAGTACGTGTTTCGAAGCAAAATTGCCTTAATTCTACGGCCATAACCGTTTTCGCGAAATTTAGTTTGGCTTCAAGACCACTTTACCAGAATTCTTATTAGAAAAGTATTCTTCCTCAAGATTTTAAATTCGACAAGTACTGTAGCTTTTTCAAACAAGCTATCGGATTTCATGTAAATTCACCTGGTAACAATTAACAATCCCGATCATTTTACAATGATTATCGTTCTAAACGGTTTACAATTATTTTCCTAATATTTGGTAATGAAGCACTGATCAAAGCTAAATAAGTTGGGTTCTCATAGCGAATTGCTCACCCTATACGGATCTTCTGTTACCTCTTCCTGCTTAAACTGTCCACTTTGTAGGGTAAGCAATAAACACATTACTTTACTTTGTTTACTAACGTATATTTATATACAATATATTTTTGGTACGAGAGTTATATATAAGACTCAATATTTTTTATTCAGTCCTGACTATTTTTGCGAGAGTTCCATTGTTAATGAGTGTTTTTCTAACCTTAGCGAACATTGTGTCTTGAAGGTTATTTGTTTTTAAGCCATAAGTTGCTCCTTAAGAAGCTTAGGTAATTAGTCGCATAAATTTTCTCAGCTAAAAGGTAAGTACAAAATCTGAAGAAAAAGTAGGTTATGTGTGTGGAAGATGAACGAGAAGCAATTAATTCATACTTTACGTACAAAAACCATTTAATGTAAAGTCGTTTAAAGCTATCATACAGCGTCAGTATTTTTTCACTTTACAGCCATTTGGGGGACCTGACAATTTGCAACATTATCGTTTTTCCTACTTTAGGGATCTTAGACAAATTTAAGGCCATTAGTGAATTGAAACTCAAAACGCTTTCACGAGATCCATCAAAATGCTCCCTAATATCCAAAGTCTGCCTTAAAACAATTCTTCCTGCTAAAATGGGGGAATGTAAAAGGGATTCTAAGAGCAGTGTTATACAAGGTGTTGGCTAAAAATATTCTGAAAATTACCCTTTCCGAAATGACGCTGAAAGAACTAAAAAAAGTAACGTTTGGCAAGAAATTACTATGTTACAAAAATAGAGAACTGGCCCAAAAACCTTGTTTTATACATCTTCCCGTGTAAATATGCCCGCCTTCATTTAAACTTCATTTCTGTCCTATGTTCGTCCTCCCAAAAGACTAGTCATTGATTGATTAATTGGCAACAAGGCATCTTGAAAAGTGCGGAAACTGAAGTTGAATTCTGAGGGACTCGGGTAAAGGATGCAAACGAGTAAAACTCGGAAGCTATTTGGTAAGTTTTTTTGGCCAACAAATCCATTTCCACTTCGGTCAGCTTTGGTCAACTTCCAGTGCGATCTGTGAATAAAAGCAAAGCATGAGAACCTAGCTAAATCGAACTCGTAATTATTATTGCCTTTTTCTGATTTTTTTACCATTGTGCAAGTTTTTCTTATTGCTATATAGCGATCTATTTACTTACTTCGCTTAAAATTACCCAATTCTTGCTTTCGCTCTGGATATGCAGCCGCAAACTTTGAACGGGACCCCAATGAGGATCTAGTTTACCTTCGGCCACGCCCAAATCGTTAAAATGGCCTTGAAGGAAGAAAGCCATATAGTACGAAAGGCGTGCTCCTTTGAGGAAAAATCTAAGACTATTCATTTACCAACGTTGAAAAAACCGTCAGGCAATGGTCCATCTTTTACAGCCGAGGGCGGTTTGACCGGCAGTATTTCTACGGTGGTATTGTACAACAAATCCGAGGGGTGTTCGTAATTGCCACTTCTTAGTTTGAATCTGAAGAGGCCAAACAACAGACAGAAGACAATTATTCAAGTGATACACTTTTAGGTTGTAAGTACGGAAAAAAAATTACCCTTTGAGTACAGTAGGTGTGTCTAACTTGATGAGTACCAGATCTCCAGCTTGCGGCATCAAACCCCAGAAGAAAGACTCGCCTTTATAGGCTCTTTCAATGGTGTGTTGTTTATAAGCTTTAATGGGACATGTAATATGGGCAGGAGGATTCGAGTGGGGCGTGAAAAGGGGGAGTTTCCCAAACTGTTTATCCTGTGTTAGGTTATTATATTAGAATCAGAGTCTTGTCTTTTTATTTTTATCTCTGGGAGTTGAAGGTTAATAATTAGGCTCTACATTCAAGTTACGGCTACTATAAAAGTAGTTTAAAAGACATTATTTGTCCCATAATGTTTACAATTAAATCTTGTTGTTTTCTATTTATTCTACAAACTTCTTATCTATTTTTCTTGCTTTCGTTACTGTAGTTTTATTGCTTGCTTATTTATTTACTTTTACTTTCTTTTCGCGTTTGTTACCTTGAGCTTTTGGACTTTGCCTTTTAACGATGACGTGGTCCCCACGTGCTGGAACAAAGACGGTTTGTAATGAACCCATTTGGCACTTCGGATTTGCGCACATTTTTTCTGCAATGTAAGAAAATGTTTAAAATACTATGGGTCTGATATAAGACGGACAAAATTTACGGTGTCATGGGGACAGTATCGAACTTGAATGAGAGGATCGATAAGCCAATCAACGGGTTTATCCTTGTGGAACATAATCGCATACATGACAATATAAGGCAGGTCGACGTTATGAAACATTTTTCCTGTAACAAGAACAATCACCCAATTATTCCAGTTCTACTCTTGTACAATACGTCAAAATCGCTATTTCATTATAGAAGGTCATGAAACAGTACACTGAAAGTACCGCTTACTTTTGCAGCAAACTTTCGCTTGCTACAGCAAGGTTTAAAAAGATTTCTCAACGTTATTCTAACGCAATTCTCCCAATATAGACTAGATAAAAATTTTCGTGGAAGATTGTCATTTCTCCAGATTTTAAATCAATGCACAGGTACGGAAATTTTTTTATGGAAATCGCTACTACAGTTTAGTAGCAATCACCACTGTATAGTCAGTTATACGTGTACGGCTCCGCAGAAGGAAATGATACTGTAGCATCAATAATACTGAGTTGCATCTTACAATACCTATGAAACCTAATTGGCAGAAATCTAAAAGAAACCATTCTTCTTGTTTGGCCGCTTTACTCAGCGCAAAGTCTTTCATGGATGTGATATAGCCTTTGGTTGTTAAGATGTCGTCTTCCAGCTGAACGTAATACACGCTCCGTGATTGAGCGTACATCATGAGAAAGGCGTAATCCAAGTTTTGCTTTGTGCGCCAGCGCACACGTTCTTTCGGGTCGCCCATAGATAGCGGGATTTGATCCAAATCCGGGTAGTAAGACGCCGGCGGGGCAATAATTTCCAGTAGTCCATTACTTAAAGCATCAGGAAATCTGTTTCGAAAAGAAAAGACGATATAATCTTAGAGCTCGAGTCGAGACAAACAAAAAGATGCAGATACTTACTGCTTTTTAATCTTGTCCACCAAATTTGAGACGTATTCCTGATCCGTTTCTGCAATAAAAACCACAATAAGCGTTTCGTTTTTTTCTGTGTCCGACATGCTGCTCAGTAGGCTGTCCAGCGTAGGTAATAAGTAGCTTTGGGCTTCTCGCTTCACTGTTGGTATGCCCAATACGATAGGAACTAGATTAAAAACGTAGGTTAATTAATTTCTCTCCCTGTACAAACATAACAGCGTTTCTCCATCAGTAGTGACGAGACAAGTTTCGTCTAATTTACGAAACTGTATGTCAACCGAAGTGTGCAGACACGTAGGCGTACAGTACAATGTGTGTGCACGCGTACGCGTGTTGCCAGGATTCAAGTGCATGAAAGTTGGAAGATTATCGGTCATTATCTACCAATTCACTTCCGCAATGAAGAAATGTAAGCCAAGAAAACTGAATATGGAATTCATATAACGATAGGCAATTCTCGTTTGCCCTCAGGCAAGATCAGTAGACGGCATGCTTAGTGTTGGGAAGTTCCGTCAGGTAGCGTGATGCGTTACTTTAGCTTAATATATATGAAAGATACAGACAAAAATTCCTTCACAGTGAAAATTTACAGCAAGAATAATTGGCTTTATATCGAATGGAGAAGCTTAGCACATTCCTGTACTCCAATAAGCCATAGGCAAAATGCGGATGTCATCAAAGAAAGTACTACGAAGTTGACACCGAAGGAGTAAATAGTACATCAAAGAGGAAAAACGCACTGAGTTGCGTATTTGTTCTCGAAGCTTATTGACACGATGTAGCGACACAAAAATGACAACAATAATTTTCAAAAATCTTACCAAAAGGTTTTCCTTGGCCAATTACTACAGCAGGGACTAAACTGGCTGGGTCTTTCATTAAATGAGGGAAAAAACTGAAAATGGTGGGTATACGCAAATCTTGGCCATGGTTCGGATGATTAATTAGCCGCTGTACATCCATCTGCATAATCTCATCCAAGGGGGAATTTGTGACTACATCCACGCTTGAACTGCCTATGTACACGTATACAGTCATTTACTCAAAATCGTGACTTCCAATTCGAGCTTTCTCTCCTCAATTGCGTGAAATTTAAGACTATGGAATTGAGCGCCTGACATAAAACGTTATGAACACTTATTATAAATAATGATTAGATCCAACAATCCTTAGATTCAAGAAAACAAAAATATAACTACTGCGTTGGCAATGTAGCCTTTACATTATTAAAAGAAAAACCGCGTGAAAAAAAACGTACAAGATTTACACAAATCTTCCGTTATTCTGAACTCCCATAAAAAAGCAAAGTGACGGCATCTGTTTTCCGTAGTTTTCTTCTCGTACTTTCACCTCTCACGTTCGCCCCAACCTTACTATTTCCCTAATCTTCGCGAGACGCGCAAAGCCGATAAGAATCGAATGACACAGACTAGCCTGGATCAAGGGGAAAAAAGGAACAACATGAGGAGAAAAGAACCACACTAGTACCTTCCCCTCATTTTGAACCCTTATAAGAATCGTCTTTCAGCATCCTAGAAGCCTACATTTGATCTCCCTGTAGCTTTTTTATTTACCCTTTTTACATTTATCACCTAGGAAGAAACGAATCTGCCCATACAGCAGCTGCTAGGAAACTTGCAGAGGAATCATGCTGTATTGTCTGAGAAACGGAGCAGATGTTGACTAAAGTTCATCTGTATGGAAATTATCCCATTACGCGCAACCGATGTTGAAATTGAGAGATAAAAAATATCTCACACTCTAATCCGCTAAACAACTTTAAAAAAGCGTTTCGAATACTTCTATGCTTGAATACGTCACTGAAAAATATGGCCAGGCTTGGCCACACCTCCCTTTAATCTCCGTTCCTGATAATACGTACTAAAATAGCATTGTTCACATCAAGAAAAATGGGGGGGAAATTAGAAAACTTTTGAACAGTGAAACAGCCTAATTCTGTGTCCCTTCATTAAAGACTTTTAAGGCCACTGTATACCGACTTGCCTTATGGACAAATACACGGGGAACCTTTTCAATGACTCTGCGTTTACTGCTAAGTTATTTTAAAACATTTTCCGACAGTAAAGTTTTGCGTAACAATATCTGAAATCTGATATTGCTACATTTCTGAAAATTTTGACAGTTAATTTGTAATCGCTCGAGAAATTTCACTGTTTTTTTTCAAATTTCGAAATTTGAAAATTACGCCAAGTCAGATTCTCCGCATTAATAATTAAAAATTTTCTGTGCAAGAATATTTCCTAAGTTTCACGTGTTGCAAGGGTGGCAGCACAATTTAACAGCTAAAATTTCGTAAATCTTGTGAACCATTTCGCAAAAACTATTGCATATTTTTGAAAAAATTTTGCACAGAAAATTTTTAATTATTAATGCGGAGAATCTGACGGCGTTATTTTCAAATTTCGAAATTTGAAAAAAACAGTGAAATTTCTCGAGCGATTACAAATTAACTGTCAATATTTTCGAAAATATAACGAAGTCAGATTCCAGATATTATTATTGAAAACACTACTGCCAGGAAATTTTGTCAAATTACTTAGCAGCAAACGCAAAATGATTCACGAGGTTTCCCATGCTATTTGTCCATAAGGCATGTCCGTATACAGTGGCCTTAAGCGCTACGGAGAAGAGACGGGCAAACGGGTTTGGGTTCAGTTAATGTGCGTCTTTCAAGGGTTGAAACTTGTTTCGGCTTATACTTCTGTTCGCATTTCTTCTCTTCTGGATACATATCTGTTCCTTTTGTTTATTTAGTTTTAGTTTTTAGTTCTCCTTAATTTTGCAAGAGTGTGATATCCCTCAGATAAGTTCCGCTCAGTTACAATTTTTTTGTGCCCCTCAAAAAAATGCGAGCGTGCGTTTTGACGTGGCTCGCCCTATTTGATAATAACTTAAAGCAAATGGGACAGATTTCTTGTGTCAATAAAAAGAAGTGGACGGTTCCTTTTTCAACTGTAACCAGACATTTTCATAACTTCGCTTATTAACATGGCGTTTTCACAGCTGCCGCGCTTCAACGAATAGGAAATACATTGTTCATGTGCCTCAAGAAAAGGTTATTCGGGGACTAGCTGTCAAAATTCGACATCAGTAACAATTCCTTGACCGAAAACCGAAAAACAATTTAGCAATTACGTATACGTCAACGTTGCTTGTCAATACATCCTGCTGGATTGGGAAAAAAATCTCCTGAGAAATCTATCATATCTGTACAATATTTTTTTAACTGGAATCCTGTTCTATTTTTGTTTAAAGCAAAATTACGTAGAAAACTTTATTAGCACGTTTATATATTATTTGCTACATTAGTATTTCCGAGTAAGTTCTTAGAGCTACAGTTAATGAACGAATTTTAATTCAAATTTATACTCTTCGAAGAATATTGAATTTTCATTACTCGTTGCCTTTCGGTGCGAATCTTTTCACACAAGTCTGCAATAGCGAAATCAGTAACAGAAACATCCTTACTGGTATTATGAGAGAAAGTACTACGCGCGTACTGGCGAGCAAGTAACGCGACATCGTAACGTCTGGCGTTGTTGATCATCTCCGCAGCTGACAGACGATCTTTCAGCGACGCCAGACCGTGGATCACGCCCATCTCCGTGCTCGTGTCTAAAACACCACCGAATTACACAGAAATCCACCCAAATCACTCTTCCCTCTTTCCACTTAAGTGTGAAAAATGAATTACCTCGCTCGGGTTGTAGCAAGCTAATCATGAAAGGGATGGTAATCAGCACCGCCACAAAGACCATAAAACGTTTTCGCGCAGAACGCCCAGTACTCCACATTTTCTCTGCTTGCCTTTTTCCAGAGAACTTCGAAGTATCACAGGATTCTTCAATTATTTCTACCCTTTCTGACGCACTTCGTAATGAAAATTTCCACTGTAAACACGGTCTCTATAAAACTGTCAAAAATTGAAGGCCGTCGAAGAAAACATTGCGCTGCTAAAATTCCCAAACTTCTGGCTCACAAGGCCATAGCACCAATGCATTATTTTACCGGTGTTCACCCACACAAAAGTCTTCGCAATAATTAAAGGAAGGAATAAGTGCACCTGTTTCTTTTTTATTACTATTTTTTAAAGAAAATTTCTTCTAAAGTGTTCCGTTCTCAATAGTGAACGTTCCACCGGCCAATATGTGGAGTATTGTCGTTTTGGGATACTCGTTGGCATCCTTAAATGACTACCAATTTCTCTTTTCACATTCCACCTCTTTTTCAAGCGCAAAAATACAGAGTTGTAGCTCCTAAAGCGCGGACCTCGAACCAACACAATTTTTTGTCGTCCTCGCCCTGTTCCGGTAACGGCTCCAATACTGGGAAGTGTAGTCGTTCCAGTAAATTTTTATTCCTTCTTCCTTTCGCTTTCCCTTCGCGGAGGAAAATGGGACAAAAGAGGAAATCCTGCTCGCCCGAACTGATCCACCAGGCCTGGAAAGGAAAAGAAAAATAGAAGTTGGGAGAAAAATAAGTATTATAACAATTTTCCTTACAACGCCCCGTGGAAAATAATAGCACTTTCATGGGTTCTTGACAATCCAACATTTTTTGGCACGTCCGAATGCTTTGTCCCCGTAGCGAGACAATAGAAAGTATTGCTTTCACCCAGAATTGAGCAAGTTCTTAGGCTTCTTTAAGGGTTTGTGGGTGGAAACGAAAAATCAAATAAAATCGGAAGCTTTCCCTGCATACTCCTAGGTTTTGGCGGATACGTAACTTTTTATGAACGTTTGTTTTGACAGCAATCCTCAGTCAGTTCTCCAAAGCAAATATTGTACCGTGTTTTTCCTTTGTTCTTTCAAAGGGCCCAATAGACACCGAAGGGTTCGTAACACTACGGTCCCAGAAAGGGTAACTATTTTTTTCGTTTTTATCCTCCCAACGAATTCCCATTATTGGCAAATTCGATAAACCATGTGATCAAAAGGAAGCTGATTATAATCAAGTTCCAATGGAAAGTTTCGAAAGGAAATCGCAATATACGCAAAGCGAAGTGTTTATTCACGAGATTCCAATTACGTTGAACTTCCGCACCCTAATGTTAGAATGCGTAGTTTACTCTCTTATATCTGCTATAATAAATGTAAGATGATGCATAATAAATAAAGTACAATATTTCAATGACGTATGGAAGAAGGAAGCGTGGGATAATCTACGTACGGAACTGTGGTTGACTTCCGTGGATGGTTTTCTCAACGTAGAGTTAAGAATAGACGATTGCATGTTTGCCAAGGCTTAAATAGAGGACTGTGTAACTAAACACAGTAAAACTGTCGAAAGGGCTAAAAATCTCCCGAAACTTCACATTTCTTTTGTAGAAGTTCTGACAAAGTTTACCCAAACAGTTTCTAACTTCACCAATTGATTGGACGCCCGTGCTTAGTTTTCACTTACCACCTGATTAGTTCAGGACTACAGGGGGGTGCGATTTTGCAATGAAGCTAGCACGTCAAAGTATCAATGTCAGATCAGTTCCAGTTTCTATTCTGTTTAATTATTTTTACCCTATCAAATTCCTCCATCGCACGGCCCGTATTGGACAACGGCGCTATCAGATTCTCTATAAAAACGTGAAAATATCCCAATCCAAAACAAATAACACCATTTATATAGAAGGAAAGTGCCAAAAGAAAGACTTTTGCAGTAACTACGTCCTGTCAAGAAGAAAGAACAACTGCACTGTTGTGCTGGACAATCAACAAACAATTCTACACAGGAACCCTACAGTCAAATGCATCTTATTTATGATGTATTTGCTTACGTTTTTACTTACTACACATGAAGTTTGGAAGACAGTTTTACTATGAAAACGATTCTACAACACCCTAAACATGCTCAGCGAATGCACTGAAAATTCCGCTTCGAAACCATTTCGAGCGATTAGCGTAGGGACGCTCCGATTAGAGGGATATACAACATTATAACAAGTAATTCCTCAAGTCAGGGCCTTATCCAGGATTTTATTTCGGGCGGGATTGGATTGGAATTCATTTTTTTTCCTTTGGACATTATGGTATTTTTGGTACTCACACCATACAAAAAATCAGCAGGGGGCTAACGACCCCTCCCCTGGGTACGGGGGTGCCTCAAGTTATTTCTTTTCACAAAACCCTGAGACGTTCTATTGTCATTTCGTATTTTGAGACCAAGAATCAACTGTAGCTTCCAATTTTGATCACTTCGTTTAAAAGACCTAGTTTCACGCGAGTTTGAAAGGTACCGAAAAATAAATAAAACACGCACCACAAACACACGCTTCGGTTGGGTGTCACCCAGTACTCTACGACAATTACAAATCGATAGACAGGTTCCTTTGTATTTCCTAAGAAAGACATTACATCTCGGTTGCCTTTGCCAAGGCAATTTTCGCGGCGATAGAGAAGATAACCCCCAACGAAAACTCCATAAACTTTCTCCCCCGGCACAGAAAATCGATGTTTACGGAAGCCGATTTTAGAAGAACCTTGAATCCCTTTCTAGTCGGTGTTGAGGCCGAGGAAAAGCCCTGTTTCCTTTTCCCCTGACCCATAAAGACTGTACAGCTACTTTTCTCCCTTTCGTCAACATCACTAAAAATATATACTGAATACAGAAAAAAATTGAGCTTTCGACTCAACTAACGCCACGATCGATAGCCCTTTGCGAGAAAAAGTTCTCCAACCTCTACCCTAGCACACATGGGGTATTTCGAACATTGATGCTGGTTAAATTTCAGCCAAAACATATTCGTTTTTTTTAATTAATTTTACAAACAAAATTCACTTTCTTTTAGGAGTAAGTCGACATTTTTTATGGGCAATAGTCCGCGCCAGGTTGCTAATTCCAGTAAAAGAAATTTTACAAGGTTTAAGTTTCACAGCTACGCAATAGTAACCCATCGCTTAGCTGTCGAGCTTGTTGCGAAACAAATTAATTGCCCACAAACGGTTCAGCGCACGCGGTTTGGCGGTTACAGGACGTGATCTTTAAACGAAATGTTGTCGCGTTTCACATTAACACAGTTTCGTTACGCGAACTCGTGCCATCGCACAGCGAAATAAATATACAGTACGCTGACCTACGTGTACGTTGGCCGTTATAAAAGGGAACCTGCCGATTATCCAATGCTATAATTTTTTTAAACTGAAAATCGACCTTTTGGATTTACAAGACGACGCAACCGCGTTTGGCGCGAAAAATCTTTCAGTGTTCCAAGTTGCCTACGCCCTTGTAAACTCTGGCGTTAGGAACGATGAATTTACGAATGGTTCTCTCAGGGGTAGTGACGTAATAGCAATCCAACATGGCAATTTTCCTTTAAAGAGTAGGAAGTTTTAGACACTTAGAAGATTTTCCCAGCAGTTGAAACGTTTACTAACAAGAGTGTTTCCTTCAGAAACATTTTAATGAGAAGTTCAACTAAAGGACTGATTATATAGTAAAAGAATTATTTCTCCAATAAAAATCACTGGGAACCTCCAAGAAAGAATTAATGTTGTACTAAAGTATTAATTTTGATCAGCATTAATTTTGTACTAAAGTGATGAGCAGAAAACTGTACTTGCCAAATTAAAGAGGTCTATTTAAACCTCTCGAGGCTGATTTACTTTTCTTTAAGGGTGAAGGGGCTTGAAGCTTCAACCAATCCCTGTCCAAATAAAAACGTGGACCGCGAAAAAAGTCTGTTATTCGAACAGTGTATAAGCAACACAATTAATGATGTAGAAGTATTGATGTTCACAATTTCTTTAATTGCGTTGAGGCTGTAACTATACGTTAACTGTTGTTTGGCTTATATTAAGACTTCGCAATTCTTGTAAAGTTAGATCGGACAATGAATTCGAAAATTAAGCTCTTTTTGCTCTTCACTGAGCTGAAGGGGCCTTTATAAAATATAGTTGGTTACCGTACTGGAATATTACTCTATTCATCTAGCCAATTCAGATGTGTTAGTCATATATTTTTTTCACAAGGCGAAATTCGCTTTCAAAGTTCGCGATCGGTCTTTAATTGCATAATCGATTGGTAAAGCTCTTTCGCACCTTAAGGAAAGTAAATCAGCATCAAGAGGCTTAATTGGCACACTTTGCTTTGGCAAGTAATTTTTTTCTCATTACTGTACCTTTCGTGTACACCATCCGTGTAAAATTTGCCCAACGACGGTCGATAGCTTACAATTCGATACTTAGTATCGATCCCACTCTCCTTAAGGACGTACGTTATCGCCCTTTCCAGAGTTATCAATTATTATCCGTTTAAATTATGTAATAGAGATATATAGCCAAGACGTATAACACTCTGCTCTGACACACTGTCCGTTCTTTGGTTTAATATTTGGGCACTTCAACTCCCGTGATCCTATTTTTCCTTGTCGGGTAGCAATATTGTCACGAGGATAACAAAAAAGACTCACGTTAAGAACTCCTAGCTATAACGTGAGGGAGGGACGCTTGATGACCTGAAATGCCGCCAAGTTGCCCCCACCCTCCCTGTCCTAATATTCGATGGTCATTGTGGTTATTGTCTAACCGTAACAGCCATACCTATTGTGTACCTTGTAATACAAGGGTTTTATCCTCCTGGCGTGTTGTAGTACCGAAATGGCATGTGTTAGCAAAACCAATAATCCCTTTTGGGTTGACATGCGTTATATAAAGGTGTAACACGACAATTGATTTTCTGCCCTTCACAATTTAGCTGCTATAATGAGCGATACAAATCTAAAAGCTTCTGTATTTAATATTTACACGCGCAGTAATTTACTCAGTACCTTCGATAGACGATTTAAAAATCAAAGGGAAAACTGCGAAAGAAAATACCGACGTGGACTACAAACAAGAGATGTAATCTACAGCACGTGTACCTTAAAGAATGTATACATCCTAAAGACAATCTTCCAGTACAATAGGGCCTCGCTTTACACATGTTTGACTTACAAGTGCTGCACAGTTGCGAATGGAGAGGCCCACAACATGTGCACAGAAAACGGGTACCATGCAGTGGCGTAACTAGAATTACGCACAGTACGCACGTGCGTACCAAAATTTTCCAAATTAAGGGCGCCAAACTAACTTTAGGGCGCTAAATTTGTAGTAGGGCGGGAACTCATAATATGACTAAAATTGACATTAGAGCCACAAAAGAGTCTAGTTATCTTGTATAAAAAAGCATAGGGCGCTAGACCAAGCTTGTGT
>JAHZNP010001032.1:0-28598 GCA_020615345.1 Triops cancriformis
GACCCAACTCAGCCCTAGAACGGGCACAGTAGCAGGAATACAGGCGCCGATCCCGCTGCCATCAGCGGTTATGCTCTCCAGAAGTAAGGGAGAGTTGTTGGCCCACTGGCCTAACTCAAACCCGGCCTCCTTCAGGAGCTGACGAGAGCGCTGATAAAATGCGCATAGCTTTTCTTCGGTGTTGGTGGAGTAAGCTACATTGTCGACGTACAAGTGGTTTCGTAAATCGCTGGCGATCACATCGGTGAACTTGGAGAGATGCTCACGGAGGGTTGCGTTCAACAAGAACTGGCTACAGGTTATACCGAAAAGAATGACCTTAAAACGGAAGGTCTTCAATGGACTCCTCGGGTCGTCAACATTGGCAGGCCAAAAAAACGCGTTACGTTTTGATCTTGCTGCGCCAGCCCAATCTGGAGATATGCCTTAGTAATGTCGGCAACGGCAGCATAGCGATCGCTTCGAAACTGAAGTAAAAGTGAGGGGATCTCGTTGTTGAGAGACGGCCCACTGAATAGGCAGTCATTGACACTGGCCTTGCCAGGGGCGCTCCGAGCGGAAGCGTCGAAGACGACACGGATGGGGGTAGTTGGAGAATTTTTGTAGACGGCGCGATGTGGGAGGTTATGAATCTTCGTGTTGGGATCATCCGAATTCGATTCGGGGACTTCTTCAATATATCCGACCTTGAGATATTGTTGGATTACCGCATCGTAAGCAGGTAAGTCAGGCGGTCGAAGACGAAGTTTCTTCAGGAGGGAGTAGAGGCGTCGTTTGGCCGCTTCCATATTGGTGGGAAGTGGGGGATGCCGCATTTTCCACGGAAAGGAAACGGTGTATCTCCCATTTTGCCTGACTAGGTGATGGCGGAATTCGTCCAGCACACGGATTTCCTCTTCCGTGTATGTGGGCTTGTTGGTAATCCCAATCGATTCTAATGTCCAAAGCCGTTCTAGGATTAGGTCTAACGCGGGACCCTCTTCCGCGGCGGAAGAGGGTCCCGCATCCCGTATTTTTGCTCTGTAAACAAACAAGGAGAGTTCATCATTAGGGATGTAGTACAAGGAACAATTGTAAATGATAAAGTAAACGTAAAACAGGGCTTGCTTTCTGTCCAGCGTAGCGCAAGTAACCTAGCATCAAACAAGTTGACAAGAACGGTGTCGGCAGTTAAAAAACGGTTTCGGCAGTAAATGAACGGTTTTGGCAGTAAAACCACGGACAACGAAGCTCAGGCTGTACGTTCAACAAGTTTAATGATAAAGTACAAGTAAAAAAACATAAATTCTAGGGGAGAAATACCTCAGAAAGTGCGTTCCACACCACAAAGAACCACGCTGAACGAGCTTGGCGTCACGATCACGGTGAAAGATAGAGGCATCTAGTGAAGTTAGGTGTGATCAAGGATCATGTTGTTCGAATTTTGACCGCATGATGGCGCCACTATCGCGAGCATGCGCTCGTTGGTCTCCGCTCGCGCTCGCAAACTGTGAAAACGAGCACTCGCGCTCTTCGCTCGCGAAAATTTCAGCGCGCTCGCGGCAACTCTGGGCCCAGAGGAGCATAAATGAAGCATAGGCACAAGGGCTTATGCTCTAGGTGAGAGTAACCCCTTAAGGCCCCGGTATACACAAACCCCTTATGGGCGAATAACATGGGAAGATTTCAGACACCATACTTTGAAAACGGTCAAAACGTCAAAGCTATTGTTTCGATAGTAAAGTTGCTATTAGTGATGACTAGTACACAACGTCGAGTTTTTGCGAAAAAAGAGTTTGATAAATTTGTAAACTTTGACTGAATGTGTGCTACTTTCTTATTATACAGAAAAATGGAAATCGGGCAATGTAGTGCACTAGCTCTCATTTTTTAAAGTTTTACGATAAAGAGAAAAAAGAGATCTGTTTGGTAGTTTTTGTGATATTGTGTATGAAATTTCAAGGTTTTGTTTGATTTTATTATGCTTTACCGCTATCCAGAGTTTCTGTTTGACTTCGTTTTGCTTCTGTTATAAGTCACTTGAGCAGACCTACCTTCTAAGAATAAAAGCGTGTCTCTATCTTTTATTTTTTTAATTTCGGAAGTTGTGTATACCGGGGCCTTAAGTGTTTTTAGCTGGGCAAGTCCCTTAGGGACTTGCCCATTTTATACGGTCGTTTCACCGAGACAAACCTCTCGGTCCGGTTGTCTCGGGAGGCTGGCCGTAAGCTCAGTAAATTTTAGGGGTGGGGATGGGGGGAAGCTGATAAGGGAATTTCGCTAGAGGCAATTTTGCTATCACGGTTCGCTGGTGCACCGAGCTAACATTCCTGGTGCAGTTTGGAATGTCGCTTGGAAGCAGTATTCACTAACACGATTCGCCGGTGCCGAGCTAATTTGTTTATGTTTGCTTGGGTCAGGCTGGTGTAGCTGGCCTTGTGAGACAAAATTCTTTTGCACGTGCAGTGTACGTTTATCATACGTTTCCATTTGGTTTCGTGTGCTTCTCGCTGCTTTTCTGCCTTGTTTTTCGGAAAGTGTTTATTATTATTTTCGAAGGTTTCTTTATATTATTCTGTAGCGAAGTTTGTTTTTTTCCTATGTGGTGTTGTTTGTTGAGGTGCGATTTTCTTTGTCCTGTTTTTAGACTTGTATATGGCCAGGGAGTGTAGACAAGATTCGATTACTAATTTCTGTTTTGAAGATTTGCTGTATTCCCGAGTATTTTCCGAATTATTCGGGGTTGAAGGATCTTTCGTAGTACTGATTGTTCCCTCTGTTCTGCTATCCGTAAGTGTTAATGCTGTTGAAGTGTATTATGTGTTCTTTAAACTGGTTTATTTTTATAGGTTTATTTGTTGGGCCGAGCAATATCTTTTCATTATTTGCATGTAAGAACCGAATCTCTTGAGACAGTTCTCTTGCCCAGCTAAAAAGCAAAGAAGCATTCTAGCCTCACTATTGCTATCTGCCGACGTTTCAGAATTCTTCCACCTCTACGACGTTAGCTTACTCGACAGTTAGACCTGTCGTCTTGTCGCGATTGGTACAGCACTTAAGTTCGATTTGAAATTAACGAAATGCGTTTGGAGTTTACAATCAAACGGAATTTAGATACACGCTGATTCCAGTGTAAAGCTAACACAGCTGTTTCACAGCATTTTTGTTGTTCAGTCCAATTCCAGCAAACGTGACTTTGCCTACATTATGGTTTTTGAAAGTCAAAACTGTATATCTTTAAATTCTCTTTCGTTGCTTTACTTCTTATGTTAACATCGAAATACAATGACTTTATGATGAGTGACTATTCATTCGTACTTATCTGCCGTCGTAATAATTACATAAATGTATTTAAGAACGAAATTCGATTTATTTTGGCAAAATATAAAAACAACATTTTATTTACTATGTACAGCTTTTTAATGACACCAACACCAAATTGGAATACATACGTTGTTAGGCGTTTAGCTACCCAGCAGCTTTAAACAGGGAAATTCGAGGAATTAATACCGTAGTTGGTCATTAGTATGTAGTTTAGCTTCTTGATCAATAAGCGTATTAATTATGTCTTTTTCAAGTCGGTTCTCTATATAGTCTGGGTCTTTTGACATTCCCTCTTCCACTGTTTCGTTAGCAGCGTACCCACGATTAAGTTCGCCTAAGTCTATCGCTGTTCTTTTCAATAGAGCGTTGGGGTCGGAGATCTTGTCGCCGCCGGAAAATGCAGGTGAGTTCTTTTGATTGACATCAGTTGCTTTACCTGCTGCGGCAGCAGCGTATTTTGGACGTAAGTAGAAGATATTGAAAAGAAAGTAGGCCACGCCTGTCACGAACGCTGCAACTCCCATTAAACGGAAAGTGATACGTGTACCCACCCACTTCATAAAATAGCCGCCCAACAAACTACCGGCTCCGCGTCCTGTGTATAGTACGTTTATGCTTTAGAAACTGAACATTTTTAACATAAAGGCTGAAAAAAATTACCGATTCCGTGGTAAATGCCTGACACGAGACCTTGGATAGTAGCCAAAGTAGAAGTTCTGGACAATTCTGCCGAATAAGAAATGGCTGACGTAGACATCAAAGCAGTAGTCACTGCTTCCATCGTTTCGAATATTAGGCACATGTACGGCTCGTAAATGTAGGAATAACCTTTCAAAAGGGCAATCCGATGTGTTTGAGTGGTTTAGAGTGTGTTGTCGTGATTCAAATTCAACGTTGTCAACGTTGGCAAACTGTCCATCAGGTATCAAGTTTGTAACGTCGTAAGCAATGAAAGAGAGTACGCGATTTAACTTATACGAACATAAATTGGGTTCTCTAACTATAAAAGTAATTAAAACATCTTCCCCAGCTTAACCTAATTAGAGAAGAGACTGTTCATCCGTATCAGCTTTTGCCTAAGTTATCAAACCGGTGTCCTGCCATACTTCGCCTGGATGACAAAGTTGCCGCCCTTACAAGACGGCGGTAAACTGGAACCGTTCGGATGAAGCACCACTGACCCATCTTGTCCTCCTGTACGTGAAGTTTCCATTGTGTAGAAACATTTATAATACTAAATGCACTTGAATATAAAGCCGCTTGATTGCGCAGTGCCCTGTGCGATCCTTATCCTTTCGCGAAAATCCCGTAACTAGAGGAGGGATGGGACAGTTCATACGTAGGACAAACCGTACAAAAATCATTACTAATGAACTACGAAAGTTTTGGTTCTGAAAAAAATTGCACACTTAGTGAATACGACGAAGCTCACATGGGGAAATTTTTGCCGAAAAATGTTAAACTGTTTTTGAAAAAATAAATAAAAAATAAATTTTAGGCACTTCTTGTAAGAAAGGGGTCCTGCTCATTTCGTTGTACCACTTATAATATGTATCTAAAAATAAAGTAAAAATTATTTTTATGAAGCTGACAAGTTAGGGAATCACCCCTCCAAAGGTTTGTTTTAAAATCGATGTCCTGATTTTGTACGAGATTTTAAACTCCAAAGTGAAGCTTTAGTACGCTTCGAACTGAGCCATTTTACTACAGAAAAAACATGCTGTTGGCAACGCTGCGCATACGCATGCAGCTCACAGCTGACAGCTCGAGTTAAGCCGCGCGCCTAAAACGTTGCCTTTTTTTGTTGTCAATAATCATTTTGACAAAATCGTGCGTCTCCTTGCACTAACTGGAGCTAGGATTATTCCTATATCAAGTGGGAGTATAACTGCAAGTTTTCGTTTAGATATTTTTAGTTTCATATGTATGAAAAATAAACTGAAGTGAAAAATAAACTACAGAAAAGTGTTCGGACTGTCCCATCCCTCCTCCACAAACAGGATATCGCAAAGGGAACTTTCATTATTGCCCAGTGCTATGTGGTTAGAACTGGACTGGTATTTTTTGTCGGGTCACTAATAACCTAGTTTTACAGTGCAGGATCAGCTTTACACCGGTGGCTAACAGTGAAATTGCCTATTGCAAAATCCCTGCTATTGGTCACGGCACGTTCGAGGAAAAGAAGGGAGCGGGACATCGCTCAATCAACCTTCGTGGGGTTAGCATAGGACCGTTTGTTGGGGTCGGATTTTGTGAAGAGTAGAGGAGAAGGTTTAATCGTGGCCCCCGCGTTAAATTTGGCCAAACGTATTTTTAGCTCTGTTACGTACTATTATTTACGGTCACCTATAGGAAACTGTTCTCCTAACTGCTCTTGCATTTTATGTTAAGTTTGCTTTAATTCTGTTTTGTGATCGTTAAGTTACTTAATTGTAAATATTACGCGCCTGCTAGACTTTTTAAGAGGTATGTATAAAAAGCCATTTTTGGAAAAAAGTGTGCAAGTTAATAACATTCTCTACAGTCAGAAGTTTAGTTTAAGTATCAGGCTTCTCAGAAGTGTGAATATTATACAAAACTTGAACAGTATTTATGAGATAAGTTGAAACCTTAAAAAATAGTGAGTCGTTAAATTTGGCCTAGGCAACGTGGTTTAATTTTCGCTCATTATCCTCGGTGTGCTTCTCGCGAAGAAACGACCCACTGCCACAACGGTCGCGCCAGTGGTCTTTAGAATGTTTTTGTCGAATTTGTATATGACTGCTATGTATATATGAAAACATGTCGTTTTATATGACTGCTGTTTATTTGACAATGGCAATATCTTTTTTATGTGTTACAATGATTTTATGTTTGAGAATAAACTTTTTCGGTTGGATTGTTTAGGAATGTAAAATCTTCCGTTTCTGAGTTTAAGCAATAAGCTCTATGAGTACCTAAACCAAAGCAATACATGCAAAATTACTTTAAATTTCTTGTTTCCCTTTTTTCACTCGGTTGTTGAATGCGCTAGTAGCCCCTTCCTCAGGTAGGCCAAATTTAGACCAAATTTTCAAAATGCCGATTTCCACGAGGTTCGGGAAAATGGCAATAAATAAAATTTACGGCGACTTTCGAAGACACCGTTACTCAGATAACGTAGCTAGCATACTTGGGCATCTACTGTAGAGTTTTTTCCTTCTTTGTCTCACTTTTAATATTTCTTTTCCAATAAATAAGAACGGTGTGCCAAATTTAGACCTTCTCCTCTACTGTGCAGCTGGCGTCAGGAAGTAAGAACTAATTTTCGATATACTGGGAATGTTACCTATAAACCGAATAACGTAGAACGCGAATCCAACCACTTGGATGTTTGGATGTCCAATTTTTTGGGCAATGGGGCTCGCTAGAATCAAACATGGAATGCCAGATAAGGCTGAAACCGCTAAAGTCAAGCCCATAAGTGACTTTGTGCCGCCCATGTCTTCCAGAAACCAGAACAAATAACTTTCGATGTATCCCCAGTATGCGCCTGTTGAGTCATGTTTTTCTTTAGTTGAGAGAACAGCAAACGCCTTACCGAATACTAACGATCTACCTGAAAGGAATGCGACGACAAGAAAAACATCGAGTTCTACGTTAGCTAAAACTGATCGTACGTCCGCCATGAGCCTCTCGGAAGGAGGCTTGAAGTCAAGAGTAACCGTCATAATCAAAATGGCGCCGCATACTAAGAGGACTGCGAACATACAAAACGCCGGTCTGTGGAAGAGATATTACTTTCTTGAGAAACAAATTCAATCTTCGTGTGTTGCTCAATCAAGGCATTTAAAATGTTCGCTAAAACATTGGCAAAACAAGAGATTGTTATAAGCCATGATGTTAGTAGTTAGAAAAATATTGTTTATATTATTAATTAATTCCGTTACTACTAATCTTGAACTAGCTGCCGTGGTATAGGGGAATCACATGCTAAACGGCGTCAGCGATTCCGCCATAACTACTCAGTATTTCATTAAACAATCTCGAAAGTAAAGTTTTAGACTGTAGTATCTAGCGCACATCGTCGTCGATTTTCTTTAAATATTTCTCCGTAAATTTCTAAAATCGAGTCAATTTAACTTTTTTTGGGGAAAGATTGGAATTCTAAACATTTGGTCGCAAGGTTCACTAGAGTCGCTTGAAAGTATTCATTTACCGAAAACGCAATTCAAATCCGACATTTAGTTTTGGAGTTGTCGCCTGGGAAGTTTCAGGGAACTATTCGTGATAAATCCGAATCTAACCGACGGATTTGAATTCCATGTCCGCCAAAAAATTGAATAAATGGTACTTTCGTGTACCGCCGTGCTATGTAAAAATTATTTTTTCAAAACGAAGTCGATTTTTTTTCGCTTTTTACAAATTGAGTAAAAACTTCTTAAAGAAAAGCTCGACGACACGTACTAGTTAGTACAATCCCAAACCGTACTGTTGAGATTGTTTAATGAAGTGCTGAGTAGTTTAGGAAAAATAGCTGACGTCGTGTAGCATGTGATTTCCCCATACCACGGTTAGATGTACTGTAGCCTCAAAGAAAATATGTGTTAACGAAATGTGGGTTTGCCGATATACCTAAAGTCTGGGTAATCAGGATTAGTAGTAACCGAATCAATGAGAAACCCAGATAGGGGCGAGAAGATTGTTAATCCAATGACGCCGTATAATCGTTGCAATCCCAAATCTCCTTTATATTCGGTGATGATAGCAATGACTGCTCCTTCGAAAAGAACCATAGAGCCACCAAAAGTGATGGTGAAAGCGATACGGAGCATGAGGTACGTCCAGAAAGTGAACGTGGGATCGAAGACAGTGACTGTCTGGGTATTGCTGCAGACGGCTTTCCTAGGAATAGTAACGGAGCAAGTCGCTTGACATTCTTCGGCAAATGGGGCTGTCAGTGAAGCAAAACGCTGTTCCCACTGGTCAGCCTTGATACATTTTACTTTCGAATGCAGTTGACCGTTCATGAGGAACGATTTGAGTAAGAAAGTGTTGTTGTTGACGAGTTCGAGCTCACTAACTTGAAAAGTACGTTTGACAGTCTCCGATGAGAGAAAGTCCGCGAATTGAACGCAGTCAATGCTCGTATTGTCACACGGAGCAATGTCAAGGGTCCAGTTGCGTGTATTGAAAGAACTCGCCTCCAGCGAATACGCGGAAGTATCGTTGGACAGACAGCGGAGGCTGCATGCTCCCACGTCGAATGTGGCATTGGTTGGCAGCTGGGGAACTAATTTGCACTGAGGAATGTTTACACCTTTCAGAGACACGAATCCTTGATCATCGTAGCATCCCAGAGACAGCGAGAGATTCTTCGGATGATTGTCAATGAAACGAGCAGAAGGAATCGCGAGGAAAAGCATCGCAGTCGCCGCGCAAACCACCAGCATTCCACTGACGAAAAACTATTTTCCATGAAAAATTAGATATCCATTGGGAAATTTTTTATATCTTAGAATCTTTTCCTTTGTGATTATTACTTTAAAGTTTCCGATCTTGTCCGCAATGAAACCCATAGCAGGTGGAGCCAAAATCCCGAAAATCGGAAAAATTCCGTAAATAATCGCAGATTCTTCTATAGTGATACCGAGAGATTTCATATGGATCGTCATGTACGGCAATAGTACCCCAATACCTAATAAGAAAAGACGTATAGTGGAATTAAAATTAGGGATCCGTCCATGCTACCCTGTGGATGATTTTAACGCGCGTCCTTTGACTTTAGAGGAGACGGACAGTTTCGAGGCAAAACAATTCGGACAAATATTATAACTGACACACAACGAATATCTAAGAGCGATACACATATTTGAATATAAAGACAGAGTAAGGGCGAAAAATATGAAAAATTAAATTAAAGAAATAAAAAAACTAGAAAGGAAATTAATGAGAAATTTAAGAAATTAAAAAAGACGTGGGGCAATTTCGAAACAAAAAAATTGGGCAGAAATAAGAACTGATTAACAACTCATATTTAAGAGCAACAAAAATATCTGAAAAGAAACAGCAAGTGGAAAAATCTGAAAAGTTAACTTAAAAAATAAATTTAAAAAAGTGCTTGGCAAGGAATGGAAATCTGATTTGGTCTCTTTTCGAACCAAGAATGACTGCGTTTTCTCCAATTATTCAAAAACTCATCATATAGCTTTAGACTCTTCTTGATACGTTGACTAATCTCCAGACCATAGTTTAGCGTGTAAGCTACTGACATTCTTTGTAAAGAAAACTAGTCGAACTTTTGCCGTATCTACGGTACGCTGTGGTAATTTCAACGCACGAGTGCTCTTTCTAACGGTGTATGGCCCCAAACACACAGAAACCACTCGTTATATCGGAGCATTGCATGATTGTCGGAGTAACTGTATTGAACACCGTTCTAACCAACTCCCTTCCTGTCACTCTGGCAAAATAATTGTCCATAACTGTAACGAGGTCCTAGTTTCCATCAAAAATTGATTTTGCGTAAAAAAACAACACTTTTCCCTTATGCGCATAGCGGAACAAGATACTTGTTATGTAAAGGAATGCATATATACAATACAATACAGAAAGTGTTACTTGGTCAATTGATTTACTTGATGCAATGACTACAAACAGTAGTTTGAGGGGAAGGAATCGTTTGTGTTTAAAATCATCCCGAATTCGTTGCCAACCGGAGATCTTCTTTTTCATCTCCGGGTCATTCGTTTCCGGCTTTGACTCTCCAAAACCAGCTTCTTTAGCCTTGGGATGATCTCCATGTTTGTTCGATTTACGTTCTGCACTACTTTTCATGCTTTTAACTGCTGCAGCACAGTTTCGGAAGAGGAAAACTACGTCCCACTGGTAACTGTCATGGGTTTGGAGAACGGAATGCGGGTGGATGAGCGGAATACAGAGGGGTTTTTTATGGCCTGAGTTCACAGAAAAAGAGAACTGCACTACGGTCGTGGCCGACAAGGACTGGCGCTTGGAAAACAGACTTTCTTCGGGTATACCCTTATGCCTGGCGCACCTGTAAATTACAGGCTGTCATACACACACAGACCGAGAGTCTAGTCAGGTGTGAGCAACGGCCTACTCTTGCCTTTAATGTAACGGCCCTTTCTTTCTTTTCTTTCGTTTTTTTCTCGTTTGTAGGACTTTTTCTGTTTGTTTGCGTTTGTTATGCTATACAACATCCTGTACTTTTTTATGTAAAAAACCCACGTCGTATTTATAAAGGCTGAAAAGAAACAGAGCTATAACAGGAAATTTCGCCCTGTCAGCGTGAAGATGCTGTCTTTGAGATGAACAAGGACAGGAGCAGTACTCGTCAAAAGAAGCCAGAGAAAAAACAGCCCGTATTCTAAACGCACGACACTTGACTAGCAACAGTGATTGCCCCCGTAAGCAGAGCTGTATATGGCTGTGAACTGTGGGTTGACGAACACCGCTCACGATAAGTGTTGGGTATTTAGGAAAAGGTTTTCCTTGATTTTTTTTGGACGAGAAACTTCTGGTTGTTCCCTATGTATCGTGGAGTTAGTCTTCGGCGTTAAAGTGAAAGCTTATCCTGCAGTTCCGCAAGTTCCTAAAAGTAGGCCGTGGCAGTGAGCTAACAAAAGAAATTTTCTTGGGGAGAACATATTCGTGACTTACTTTCGCGTGACGTAGGATCTTCACCGTGAAGATCGCTTGGAACCTTGAGTACGAAATTATTTCGCAAGAAAGTCACGCTTGGGAGGTGGAACTGACCTTTGGGAGATTCAAGGCAAAACATTCGCTACGGAATTTTATGCAAGAACATAGTGCTCAAGTCGGAAATTATTATTAAAGAGCGAAATTGCATTAGCGTTAACACGAAACGAATCCACTGGCATCTCAGTGCTTATAATTTTGCTGAGCAGGCAATGCCAGTTAGATGCAATTTATCAAGCGCTTCAACCTTCACTTCGTTAACCATAATTAATTATCATTCGAAGCTAGCTATCAATTATAATACAAATTAATTTCAAATTAGCCTGCCTCGGTTCCATTTACAACTCATGGTGGATTTCTGTGGATTAAATAAAACACGCACTGTGTTAAAGTTTGTTGGAATCCTATTAAAAAGCAAAATAAGTCAGCTGACCAACAATGTGCAAAAGCTAGGGTTATCAAATTTCGTTAATTGGAAGTCTTTTATCACAAAAATCTACAATATAAGTACTCCTTCCAAATGTTCATCCTTGCACTACTTGTTCGCCCTTGTACCTCTGGAGTAATCATGGGAAGAAAAAGACACCTGACGTAAGTATTAGAAAAGTCGAAAAGGTGGACCACTTGTGCAAACTTAGATTCTTGTAACGAAAATTATGTTGACAGTATTACTGGATTAATAGGGAGAAATGCAGAACCCCAACAACTCCGTAGAAGACTACGGGTAAAGCAAATAAAAACGCAATAGACCGTTTCCTTATTTGGAGTTGTAGGCTACATGAGAAATTATTATATCGCATCTTTTAATTTAATAATTTCTAGTACTTGTCTTTATAGAACTTTTGGTATGAAAGAAATGAACGTCAGACAGCGATATTTCACGTTCAGAAAAAGTTTGTCGGTGGTAAACATTTTCGTATGCATAATTCTTCCTTTTAGATTATTCGTATGCATAATCGAAATTGACGATTAAAAATTAAATAATACGTACGGTAGTCTTTACTTCGTTTTCTGTAAAATTCCTGCGGTCTAAACGAAAGCGATATAATGAAACTTTCGAGAAATGTGAATATCGCGCTAAAAATTACACTATCTAAGAAGGGTAATGATCGAATCGTTCTGCTATCGATACCGATATTTTCTAAATGCGCGATAACAAATGTGCAAATAGAAAACATGGCTGTCGTGTAAATTTTATGGGTGTTCTGGTATATTTTCCTCCATGGAAAGTTCCCATTTTTCGTGATTTTTGTCCAATCTCCGAAAAGTTGCCTAGCAGTTTTCTGACAAACCTCGTCGTCAGTCAAGTGTCACGTGTTTTTCCTATCCAAAGGCTGTGTTAAGCTTAAAAATGAGCGGAGTTTTTTCTGCTCCGAGTATCAAACTCAAAAAGAAACACATTCGTGTCAAGCACCAGAAAGTGAAACTATTCCGGGCTAATGAACCCCTGCTTTCAGTGTTTATGTGGGGTATCAACCATACGGTAATTTTACACTTTCTCTATTTTTTTATTTTTGACGCACATTAAAAAGTTCTCCCTGATAAAGTTCCAACTGTTGTATCGCTAACTTTTTTCAAATTCCAGTAATTTTAGCTTGTGTTTTTCATTTGCATGAAGTACATATTTACTTTTCTAAGGAAGTCGCGTTTTCGCCCGAAATTTCTGTTCATACCTCTAATAGTTCAGTTCATATTTTGAGAGCCATTCACTTTTTCGGTGTACACTAATTTTTCGCGCATTTTATTTGTATCTTGCAGATCAACGAACTTGTTCACGTGAACATCCCAGTCATGTTAATGCCCGATGATTTTAAAGCTTACTCGAAAATCAAAGTGGATAACCATTACTTCAACAAGTAAACCTTTCTTTGCCGATTTTATGCCTCGGTCTTACGAGCTCCTCATTTACCTAACATTTAAGTCTAAGGCACAAAGTTACTCCAGTCATCTGTTTTCTTCGGTTACCTGTTAACTACTTCAAAATAACGGTTCTGATTTACAAGATGAAAAGGCTGTCTAATTCCGAAGTCAGCTTTGCGAGATACGCCGTGGTAGTTAATTTGTCATGGCAAAACTTCATATTTCCCGTGGAAGCCACAGGAACAAATGAGACGAGACTGAAACAAGAAAAAAATTGAACTCGTGTAATTGCCTTAGTAGCCATAGTAAAGTGAACGTTAGAACAAAGTCCGTAAGACAGAGGCTTCTTTCGCTATTCCATTTTCTCAAGGATTGTTTATGTTCAAAGGAAAATAATGAATGAAATCTTGTGTTCCTTTGTAGGGAGAATATGCCCAGTCATTTTAAAGTCAAAGAATATTGTCCCCTTGTCTTTCGAAATCTCCGCGAGCGCTTTGCTATAGATGATCACGATTTCTTGCACTCCTTAACCAGGTATGACAGAGTTAAGAAAAAAATTGTAGCTGATTTGTATAGAAAGTTTCTCTTTTTTGCCCCATGAACAGATCTCAGCCCATTAGTTTCGATTCGACAAGTCGGAGCGGCGCTCGATTCTTTCAGTCCAGTGACCGACTTTTCGTCATCAAAACCCTTACAAGTGAAGAAGTAGAGCAAATGCATTCGCTGCTTAAGCAATACCATCCCGTAAGTCACTTACGAAGCCCTGGAAGAGTTCATGATTCGCTACCAGAATTTAAATATTTCTCGTATTTTTTACAAAATTATATGCGTATTTTCAAAATGCGTCACTATAATTTTCATACTTTCCTTGGTTAATTTTTTTCCCCTTTATCTGTTTATTTTTTTATTTTTAGTATATTGTCGAAAGACATGGGAAAACTTTACTGCCCCAGTACCTGGGAATGTACCGGTTAACCGTGGATGGCGTGGAACATTATCTAGTAGTCATGAGAAACGTTTTCAGTAACCATTTACCATTGCACAAGTAAACACATACATAATGTTAGCCTTGTAACTTGCAGCTGGTCACTTTTCGGGCTAACCGTAATGAGTTTTTGAACGTTCTTAGAAAGTACGACCTGAAAGGATCAACCGTGGATCGAGAAGCTTCGGAGAAAGAGCGAGAGAAGGATCTTCCGACTCTCAAAGATAATGACTTTGTGAAAGACGGGACGAAAGTTTATATTGGAGAAGAAGCCAAAGATAAACTCATGGAAACACTTACAGCAGACGTAGAAGTATGCAAGACTATGCGTGTTTTGAAATGGAAAGACGCCGGATGTATTTTTTTCGTTTGCTTCTCAACTGTTACAGTTTTTGCAAAAACTCCAGTTAATGGATTACTCGTTGCTGTTGGGCGTCCATGACTGCGATCGATTCCACGCCGAGCGTGAGAGAGAGAAAGCAGAACATGAAGATACGAGTCCGCCGTCGAAGGCCGCCGAAGCGGAAGACTCAGTCAATGAAGATGATGAAGATTCAAGCGGTTCCGTAGGCGGAGCTACAGGCTTATTAGGCCCCACCCCGCCCGATTCCCCCCAAACCAATAAAGGCCGCGAGCGGAATGATAGTTACGGCTACAGTTCGTATTACGGACGGCATTATAGCGGTCAGATCATCCCAGAGATTGATATCTATGCCATTCCAAGCAAAGAAAGTAAGACTGCGCTCTTTCAACCCTGTTAGTTAACTCCGTAGCCATTTATTTTAGTAATTTATTATATACTTAAGTATGAAACATGTTTATTTAGCTTTATAATAAGGAAGCCATTTTATTTATGAAGAAAGCGTACATCGCACAAGAAAACAAGTTCTTTTACTTGAAACATTCTTCGTCGTTTCGTGGAATTACCAGTTTTATATGTAGCACCATCTGGTGGATCTTGCGGCGACTTTGTAGTGCAAGAAACAAACATTTCCAAAGAAGCTTCACGGTATGGTCGCCAGAGGTTACATGTCACCAGCAATTACAGGTTTCGTGTTGAACATACTGTACAGTTCTGTTCATAAAAAACTATGGGGACAGGGGGCTCAAATAGGCACTGGCCTTCCCTTTCACTGCCGGACTTCGTCTCAGTCGCTACGCCTCTGACAGGAGTTTCAACCAATCAAGAAACGAGGCTTTCTAGGCTCCCGCTAAATATGAATTTCCTTGTAGGCATTATGTTTCTTAAGGACTAATATAATCACGTTCTGTTCTCTGGAATGTATAGGAATATTTTGTTAAGCTTTATTGAAAATGGAGAAAATGTGAAAATAATAACGGCGGAGCTATGATCAATCATTGAGTTACTTCAGTAACTCTCATTAAAGGTAAATAGAAGACACGCCACATTGTTAGATATTAATACTAATAAGTGTTTTGTAGACTGCTGTACTTACATTTTGATCGAAAAATCGAGCAAATTTTTGTGCAGACCTAATTTGCTGCCATTTTCGAGATAATTTATATAAGATTTTCACACGATATTCAAT
The DNA here is from genome assembly GCA_020615345.1 of Triops cancriformis. Lineage (NCBI taxonomy): Eukaryota > Metazoa > Arthropoda > Branchiopoda > Notostraca > Triopsidae > Triops > Triops cancriformis. The sequence continues at coordinate 15,379 of JAHZNP010001032.1, forward strand.
AAACTTTTGTTTATCCTTAACATTATACGTGTCTTATTTATTGTGGTTCATTTGGATTTTGTCTCCCTTAGTTATAAAACAAACTTTTTAAGTTACAATGACTTATGTGCTGCTTTTAAGTGCTATATGAGCTTAAGAATATGAAACACAAAAAGAGATATTCGAATTCGCGCGTAGCTGTGTGCTCCTCTTCGATAATTGGCTAAAAAGCTTATCTGTGACGCACTGTGCTAAGACCCCTTCTCGCAGTGAAAGGTTGCAGCCTTGTGCACTGTACTGTACCTCTTTTCCCATATTTTTTTTCTGAACAGAACTGTACAATAGTTGGAAATGTTTTACACTTAGCCGTGGTTACTGGTATGATTTAGTTAGTATACAAATAGATAAATTACAGTAAAAGCTAAAGTCAATGTCCACGAACCTGGAACATTCGGTTGAAATTGTACTAAAAATCTGCTTTCCTCTCGCCTTTTTCAGATGCTCCCAAGCGCGAAATCTACTTTTTGGCTTTGATCGATATTTTAACTCATTACGGTGTCAAGAAACAAGCCGCCAAGGCCGCCAAAACCATGAAATATGGCGCGCATGTTGATGGGATTTCCACCGTGGAGCCAGACCAATACGCACGTCGTTTTCTGGACTTCATGGCTAAAGTCATTGAGTGATACAGCCAAACTGCAAATTCCTTTTTTATGTTAATTTCTTTCAATCTGGCCTCTCCTATTCCGTTTTTTCCTACTTTTTTCCGTCACTCCCTGTAATACAAAACTTCATATTGCACGCAATCATTTTTATCCCCGTTCGGTTCCAGTACTAGTGCATACGTCGTTTACCGCTTTTTGTTATCCGCTTTTTAGTCCCTATTTATTTCCTTGCGGTTCACAGCAAAAACTCTGCTGACTTAGCAAAGAGAAAACAATTCATAACCACGGATGCAGAGTTCCAGGATGGAAGAAAAATAATATTCTAAATAAGGCTTTTTATTGTGTGATATCTTTTTACCTTGATTTCTCTCTATTCTAGAAACCGAATCCCAAGGAAGAGGTTTTGCCTTTGGTTTAAATCTTGTCTCTTAAGCTTCTTAGCCCCTCTGCCCCTGTTGTTTCTCTTTCTGCAGTATTTTTCATGCAAAAAAAATGGCTGTACACTTACGAAGAGTCTTGCCTGGAAGCTCCGCCCTTGCTATTGCTGAAAACCGTTTTTGTTGTTCATGGAATTGCAATTGTGTCTCCGAAATATCTCATCCTTCTTTTTTTGCTGTTTCGAGTCATCTTATACATTTTTTTCCTTTTGTTTACAGCCTTGAGCGCCCAATGATCATTATATCGAAATCCTTACGTGCGTTAGGGTTTATAATCTGGACGCTTTGGAACTGACTCTTTGTGTTGTTATTGTTCTTTAAGTTTTCGAAAAAAAGAAGGATTTTGTGTGGAAAAGATAAAAAGCAAGAACGTGTTGGCTACAAGTTTATACGTTTAGGGAAGAATTTTTTGAATGTATTGATTGATCCACCATGAATGACTACTCTTTAATCTGAAGGTCATAATGAGAGCCAGGATTTTCTATTTAAAGCTTGGTATTTCGCCATATTAACTGCAATACTGTTCACGATATCGTCTGCTTGCTTGTTCTGACCGTAATAATCCACGAACTCGCCATCAGGATTGACCAAATACATGATCACGGTATGGTCCACCTAAAGAAAAACAAGAAAAGTATGAGTTTTTTTATATAGAAGATTTCTTTTACACGAAGTTTTTAACAAAAGAACGCGTATTAGACTGCAATTTCGTTTTATGCACCAGACCTTGGTATGCCTCGACTTACACGGTCTTAGAGGTAATACAACTGAGAAAAACTCGTGCAATAGTCTCGGCATACGCGGGTATTAACCTGGGAAGAATAATGCAAACATGAATTCAAACTTACAATGTAGTCGTCATCTTGGTCACGGGGCCCCGCACTAAAGTACACTCGGTAGCCTTTGCAAACTTGGCTAATTTGTTCCCGCGAGCCCGTCAAACCAACCAGTTTAGGTGAAAATTCTTTGATGTAAGCGGCGACGGCTTTCACGTCATCTCGATCCGGATCGACCGTAATGAAGAGGGGTTGAATCTTGGGAAGTTTTTCATCTGAATCTGTAGAAGTATTATCGCAGAAATAATTACTATAAAACGGTCAAAATGCATAGAACTTATAAACGAATGCTAGTACTCTGTAGTCGTCACAACAAATAATTAAATAATAACCGCGTGTAAAAGACTGCGCGGAAACTGAATTTCATTGTAGCACTTAACAGAAACTCATCGAGAAAACGGCCTATGCTAGCGCCACGACACTTGCATGAGTGGTATCACACGCCATTTCCTTGCAAATATTCTTTAATACAGAACCAGGCTTTTCGCAAAGAATACTTTCATTACTGCCCAGTGTCATGTGTTTAGAATAAGACTGTTCCTTTGGATCGATATTGATGACTACCATACCAGACCTTACTTGATGCTAAAAGAGAACATAATAGACATAATATAACAATAAAAACAGAGTTCAAGCTTAACACGTTAAGTTACTTTTAAGACTAATCAAAGCAAATTAAATTTCAAACTAATTACTTGGTTAAGTAAGATAGATTTCAATAATAAAAATTGAAAGTATGAGATCAGCATCTTACCAATTCTGTCGACAACTTTAACCATCTTTTCAATCTCATCTGGGCAAATATCAGGGCAGTGCGTAAAACCAAAGTAAATCAGCAGCCATTGGCCTTTAAAATCCACACTGGTGCGTTTTTGGCCATTGTGGTCGATTAAATCGAAAGAGCCGCCGATGGCGGCCTTGCCTATCGTTCGTTTGCGCTCTCGATCCAGGGCTAAGAGAAAAAAAATAAAATAAGTAGGAGTGGCAAGTATTGATAAATGTGCTAAGAGTTACCGAGTTCCTTTTCTCTGCGTATATAAAGCATAAAGGCTAACAAGGCTCCGCCAATACCCATTGTGACTAGAAATGTTTTCCAAGTAATTGGTCCGCCTTTGCCTCGTTCGGCCCGTTTGGGAAGCTGCTTCTCTTCTATTCTGGTGACACTGGATATAGAAAAGCTTCTTAGGGAAATTTTACCCTAAAAGAGTAGAATCTTTGTCAAAACACATAAGGAAAAATTATAAGAGTACTTACCTGAAGTGAGCTCAAGAATGTACGGTTTTCACTGACGCAAGGGCCACCATAGGCCAAGTAAGAAGAAACTACATAAGCTCTATTGCTGTAGCAAATTTTTCGACTGATACTGAAGGCACAGCGTGGAATAGTTCTACACAAATTAATTGCCATATTTGTACAAGTTCAAACGTAGCAACAACAGCACGTTTATGGGTTATTCGCTGTTCAATTATAACGGGTAGGGGACGAAACAGCCCAGAAGTCAAAACAGCCCACCTATCTATTTGTAGTGAACCCACGACCATTATAACGATTGTTGCTATGAAACGGAACACGCGAAAACAGCCCAGTTCCAAAACGACCCAGCACTAAAACGACACATGCACTGAAAGGCCATTTTCTAAATTACGGGTTTAGCTCTTAAGACACTCTAAAAGATGACAGCAGCAGAAACGCAAGGTGGTATTTCTTGCAAAATAGATTTCTGCATCCTATTTCTTCATCGTGTCACTCAAGACGCCTTAGGAATAGTCGCCATGAAAGGTTTGGTATTGTTCCCATACTTCCTGTAAGGATCGCTTTAGCAGTCGGTTAACTTTGTTGAGTGATTTTCGAATTATTTCTGTTTCACGTCACGTGGTACGTTTGCTCACGCACTATGGACATAAGAAACTGAGTACAATTGAAATAAAAAGTGGAACTGAAAAATGAAAGTATTATGTGTGCTAAAATCCAATAATTCGCTAAATATTACAAACATTATCTTTAGGCCACAGAGAAATTAAAACACTGATAACAAATGGCGTGGAGAGATTACGTTGACAGTTCTACAAACACGGGTTGACAAAAAAGAAAACTTTCATGATCGCCAAACCACTTTTAAACCAGAAAATGCGATGTTCTCGTTTCTTTTTATTTTTAGGAAACCGTTTGGTGAGCTTCAAATGTTTAAATTGTGCGTGAATGCAAAAATAAAAAATATATAGGCTACAGTAGAAACCGGTTATAACGAAAACGGTTAAGACGAAATAACATTGCGGTCCTTCGCTTATAACGAAACAAAATATCGGTTATAACGAAAATATCTTCCGTCTTCGAAGACCGATAAAGTAACTTTTTTCTGCTTGAAAGTCTCGGATTACCCTCTCCGTCTTTCAAACAAAACAACTCGGCATAAACTCTGTTCTACTACTTGCCAACTCTTACCCTTTGACCAAGCGTCTACAGTTCCCAACGCGGACCTATCTTTTGCGAGTGGGAAAAATGGATTCAGCCTTGTGCTCCTGCCAAGATCGCTCGATTCAAACCCTCGGCCATCTCCTGTTTCACTGTCGAAAGTTGAATAGAGATAGGGCAGTGCTACTAAGGGAGCTAAGCTCTCACAAGATCCATTTCAATCCCCAAGAATTGTTCTCTAGCCCGGCAATCTTCATACCTTTGGTCAATTTTATGGAAGCAGCCAAACGTCTGTAAATAGCTCCCCCCTTCTTCCTCCCTTCCTTCCTACCCCCCATCCTAGCCCCCACCCTTCCTTGCCCCTCCCCCCACCCATCCCTCCCCATTCCCTTCTGGTGTTATTGTTTGCTGTTTCTTTACGTTATTGTGTTTGCATTTGACTGTATAACAGTTATACCGCAACAGGCGAAAGCCTACGCGGTTAGTCAATAAAAAAAAGCAGTCTACAGTAGGCTATTCTTTAAAAAAATAAGGCCCAACAAACCGCCCTATGTTAACGTCCCACGCCACTAGCGAGGAAGCCATTGCGGGTCAGAAACGTTCGAAAGACGATAAAGTTGGACACAGCTTTTACAACTGCCGTGGCGGTAGGATAGGTAAGTTTGTTTGGCCCGATTTTTTTAAGAGTACTGTACAGTACTCGGCAAAAAAACGGGCCACACAAACTTCCCTATGCTACCGCCACGACAGTTGCGCGAGCGGTGTCCCACTTTTTCGTCTTTCGAACGTTTTTGACCCGCAAGGCTTCCTCCCCCGGTGGCGTGGGACGTTAGCATTGATCAAACTCTACCGATTTATAATCAAGAAAATCACCAAAAAACATTATTATAAAAGTATCCTTTTCCGTGGATGAAAGCTTCTTATGGTGTACAGTGTCTATTGCGTTACATTGCGCATGTCATTTTAGTTTGATGTTCATTTGATGAAAAGTTTTCTGAACAGGTCAATTAGATTACTACACGTATCACATTAAACAATACATGAGTAAAAAATCAAATACCAAATTTTGTATGCCATAAAGATGCACGCAATAAGACCCTATAGCTTGAAAAGCTTTCATCGACGAAATGTGAGATTCTTATAAAAATGCTTTTAGGTTATTCTCGATGACAAACCGATAGTATATGGTTGCATTTTATATTATGGTTGCAGACACATTGGCATTCCCATGAAAATGAAATCGCACATCTCAATGAGGAATTTCGAGTGACTCAATAAAAGTGTGCGAAAAACATTCCGGACATGTCAGCAGTATAAAATGCATCTTTATGGCATACAAAATTTGGTATTTGAGTTTTTTACTCATGTATTGTTTAATGTGAGAGTGTAGTAATTGACCTGTTCAGGAAACTTTTCATCAAACGAACCGCAAACTAAAATGACATGCGCAATGTAACGCAATAGACACTGTACACCATAAGTACAGTAATAATAATGTTTATTTTGTGATTTTCTTGATTATAGATCGGTAGAATTTGATCAACTATATATTGGTGATATGTCCGGAATGCTTTTCGCACACTTTTGTTGAGTCACTCGAAATTCCTCATTGAGACGTGTGATTTCGTTTTCATTGGGAATTACCGCCCATGACATACGCTGTAATTTCTGGAGATTTAATGTATCTCAAATGCTAGTACACATTGGTCTATGCGTATATTGACAAAATGAAGTTCCACCTTCTTTTTCTCAGTATGACATATTCACAGGGACAAGACTTTTTCAAATCTAGCTTCAGTTACAATACTACCTTTATTACTGGAAAGTTGCATGTCGTTTTGATGTCTCAGTTCTAGTAAATTAGGGAGTATTTATATGAAACGTTTGTGGCTTGTTTTTGGCATTGTAAGGTATATTTCATTGGAGCAATCAGTACTACTGAAAAGTTATGCTATAAGATGCAGGACGAAAGCTCATTCTTTCTGATGTCATCAAATAGACGAGAGAGTAAGGAGAAAGATTGTTTTCTTCGAATGCATGTTCTTTGTAAATACAACGCAATACAAATACAATGGGAAACAATATTTCAAAGAAACTGCTGGGTTGGCTTCTCTCCCTTTACCAATTTGGGACCAAAACTGTATGGGTGTGTTCGTGCAAAGGACGAATGCAAGAAGAATCTAGTTTGATTTGGAATTAAATAAACAATATTATTAATAGAACAATTATAATCTGTTGGATCTGAACCTGTTGGATTAGCTTCTCTCCCTTTACCAATTTGGAACCAAAACTGGTTAGGTGGGTTCGTGCAAAGGATGAATGCAAGAAGAATCTAGTTTGATTTGGAAATAAATAAAATATATTATTAATAGAACAATTATAATTGTATACAAACCGCAGCCACCTTCGACGTTTTGAAAAGCATCTTTCCTTTAACTGGAAGAAAATATTCTACCTGAAATTTTTTCGGGTCATAATAAATAAAGAGGCCGTTTTAATTTTTAAAAAATGTATTTAAAATTCAATACTAAATCGACTCCATATTGTAAATAAAGTCACGTGATTTGTCAGTCCATACCGCTCCCAAGCGCATGAAGCGGCAAGCTTTCAGATTGACTTCATCGTGTCAATTTGGCGCGGACGGTACAGATATCACATGTAGTGTCAATTTTCAGCGGAGAATAGGGCGTATGCCAATCTTAGTACATAGTTCCCACCGGTAGGGGGAGAGCCGCCATTGTTCGAACCATTGTTATTGTTTGAAGTTTACATCTATGTTTCACGTGGTGTTAAATTGGCTGAATTGGCTGAATTTGCTCTCCGTTTTCGAAGACAACATTTCACACAACATTTCATCTTTCCTATGTAAGTTAGCCACGGCTTACTAAAAAAGTATGAAAATAAGAACGACGGTCGTATACTGTTGACAGTGCTTAGTGTAAACAGTGGTTCGAACAATGGCGGCTCTGTGTCCTAATGTCCTACCGGGGGGAACTATGTACTAAGATTGGCATACGCCCTATGTGTTGGCCGCTGGATTCAGTGTTAGCAGAGCCATCTAGGGATGGCTCTATAACCATTGCCGGTCTTTAAAAGTGTCACTTAGTGGTTGTAATTTTCAACACGGTGATGGCCGATCCATATTCAGCGGTAGTAAAAGCTGAGTAAGGTCACATATTGAGTACTTTAGACATTTTTGTTTACAAAATAAATATTAGGTATGTTATCCCACGAGCCAAAGAAGACGTTCCTGAGACGAAAGCCAACAGCGTTGAAACTACTTTAGACGATGAAGCAGAGCAAAAAGGCGGCGCATTTGAGGTCCGCGAGAAGGATAAAGCCAAAACACGTGGTCAAAACAAGCACCGACCGCCTCCGCTGAAGGTTGCATTAGGAGCCAAGTTATGTCCTGTCTTAGTAGACCTCGCCGAAGGTGAAACTCCTGCGCCTTGCGTATATCAAGCAAAATGTGCGTACCAACATGACGTGCCCGCGTATTTGGCTCACAAACCGCCAAATTTGCCAGGAGATTGTTGGGTTTTCAAAACTCTTGGCCGATGCCCGCGAGGTGTTAGTTGCAGGTTTATTCTCGAAACTTTAATTCACTTATGTCACATCTATTCATAAAACGTTTCCCACAATCGTTTTAGATTCGGATCGGAGCACATTACGCCTGAGGGCCGTAATAAAGTAAATTGGGAATTGTGGAAAGAAACACTAGCCCACCCTCCTAGTCTAAACAGCCTCTCAAAAAGTGTCCAAAATGATTTAAGGAAGAAAAAATACGATTTTTCACTTGCCGAAAAGTATATAGCCGACTACCAACGGTGCAAACCGCAGCAAAATGGAGTCTCATCCGTTTCGAAACCACTTAAGGCTGAAGAAGATTCCGAACCTGTTGCCAAAAAGCACAAAGAAGAAGAAAAACCCATTGGACCTGTAACAGACGAAGATGAGATTAAACCCCGCCCTTGTGAGAAGAAAAAGGTTGTTGAATAAGCTCATGAATTTGTTATGGAATTGGATTCGAAATTTTGAGCAGATCTCGTAAACTTAGTGCACACTTTAAACGTTTCTCTTACAGATTAGTTGGAAGGGAAACCTGTATCTCGCGCCCTTGACAACGGTCGGCAACCTGCCATTTCGACGAATTTGCAAGAAATTGGGTGTGGATATTACTTGCGGTGAAATGGCCATGGCCGATTCATTAGTTAACGGTGGACAGCAAGAGTGGGCGTTGTTAAGAAGACACCAATCAGAAGATATCTTCGGTGTCCAGGTTCGATTTTTCATTGTTGTAAATTAAAAATTTTTTGTCCGAACCAAGTTTTGCTATCGTTTCCGCAAGATATGTCGCTGTAGCCGCCATGATATCTTGTATGGTTGACATACAATTGGCAAGCAATTAATAATCTGGTTGAAATGCTCGGAGTGTGCTTTACTAAGAAAAGGACGCTTTACTTTCGTGCGCATTTATTTACTATGCAATTGATTTGTTTTAGGTTTGCGGCAATAACCCAAGCGTGATGACCAAATGCGCTCAACTCATCCAAGATCAAGCCGACGTTGATTTTGTAGACATCAACATGGGTTGTCCCATTGATTTAGTGTACCAAAAGGTAATTTCACTTTAATCTAATAGAAAACGTTTTTTCGCGTAATTAACGCGTTCGGATAATCAAAATTTATGTATCCTCTAACAAACTTAATACCAGATTTCGCAGTTTTATATAGAGTCTCGATCTTACGGACTAGTCAGAAAACATTCTCCGATAATCCCCATACGTTGTCCGTGCGTTCCCACGGACATGCTTAGCAAATACTTCAAAGCAGCGGATGACCTTAACGGTCTGGATGGGGGTTCTAGTCCGTACATTCGAAGTTTTACTCTCATTTGAACTCGAAGCTTGTATTAGTTCGTAGAATTATTATTATATACGATTTTTTATTATTTTATTAATCATTGTCGGGATTGTAGTCCGTATATTCGAAGTTCTACTCTCATTTGAACTTAAGTTGTATTAGTGTTAAAAAAAATAATTTACGATTTTTTATTATTTTATCACGTATTTTTTTCTGGCAGAACATAGGCTTAAAATTATTACCACGTGGTAGTTGCAGTATTACACACGAAATAGTTTTTTATAAATACTTTAATAACAGGTTTTTCACTCGCCTAGTTTGTGCCGTATTCGTGTAGGTTCATATCTTTTGTTTTTCTGGAATTTATTTTCCATAGGGCTGTGGGAGTGGTTTAATGTTGCGCGACAAACCGATGACAAATCTAGTGAGTTGCATGGCAAACATTTTGAACGTGCCCTTGACGGTGAAAATGCGCACTGGTGTGTATGCTGACAAAAGAGTCGCCCACACTGTGGCTTCACGGTGTAAAAGCTTAGGAGCTGCCATGATTTGTGTGCATGGAAGATCACGAGAACAGCGCTATACCAAGTTGGCTGACTGGGAGTACGTAAACAGCGTAGCGGAACTGTGCCAACCTACGCCGGTCTTCGGAAATGGCGATATTATGTCATACGATGACTACCGCGAAAGAATAGAACCGTTTCCGCACATTGCGGGCGCCATGATTGGTCGTGGAGCACTGATCAAGCCTTGGGTCTTCACGGAAATCAAGGAGCAGAGGCATTGGGATATCAGCGCGCGAGAGAGATTCGATTTACTCAAAGATTTCGTCCGTTACGGACTCGAGCATTGGGGAAGCGACAGCCAAGTACTTATTTAAAACTGATTGGAAAGTGTAAAAACTTTGTGCTAGTCTAATAAGGGTGGTCATGTTTCGCAATCTTATAACTCAGCAGCCGCCATTATAGGTCACAGACCTCACAAGCAGAAAATTCTTATGACGTCACGTGTTATAGTTACGAATCAGTATTAAAATGCCGTTAGGAAGAGATTACACTCGTGTGTAAAAGAATGAACGTTGGAGACACCTAAAATTCACTTCTTGTTTTTCAACAACACGTAACCTATCATGGCGGCAACGTCAGTGGCGCCTTAAGTGGCGCTAAAGCGTCTGGAATAAGCTTTATAACATCATATTCCCTCTCAAAAGAAGGCATGTGTGCTAGAAACTAGTAAACAGGGCTGTTAAGTGTTGACCGTTGAACTTAAAGTAGGGTAAAACGATTTCTTTCGTTGTCTTTTGAAGGGCATTGAGAAAACTCGGAGGTTTTTACTCGAGTGGCTCTCGTTTTTTCATCGTTATATTCCAGTGGGATTGTTGGAACATCCGCCACAGAAAATGAATCAGCGCCCGCCCCTTTATAAAGGCCGAGATGATTTAGAGACGTTATTAGCGTCAACCAGCTGTGCTGACTGGATTAAAATCAGGTAAGTCACGTTTGGTGCGAAACAGGAAAGGAATTCATATTTTTTCCTTCTTTAAAAAATTTTGCAGTGAAATGTTACTATGTCCTGTGCCAGACGACTTCGAGTTCCTGCCCAAACACAAAGCCAATGCTTGGAAGTGACGGAAAGTTCAACAAGATGAAGTTTACATGTAGCTTGAACAACAATGAATGCAATCTCGAGGTAAAGATTTGCGGCAATGCATCGCGCTGTCATCATGCGAAGCCGCACGTCTCCTTGTCCCCTATGTCCCATTGATTGCACCCGGGATGTTCCGTGTATTTCATTTGTACTGTTTTGAAGAAGTACTGTACGTGGCTGAATGAATACGCACGTGACATGACTCATCACTTTCTTCTGTTAGACTTAGCTGGGATTATAGTTTGGTTGCAACAAATTTGTCTGCAACGAAGAATATAAGTTCGCTTTTCGTGTTGTGTAGTCGCACATAAGTTCGCAACTAGAAGTTGTCCTTTTAGCGACACTTTTCTGGCAACTGGTATGGTTGTTTGGCCCATGTAAAACGGTGTGCAATTGTATAGTGTAAAACGCTTCTGCTTTATTATTGTGATGTAAATCACATGAAAGGTACAGTTGCTAAAACGAAAAGTAAGTAATCTAAAATATTCGTTATCTCCAAGACGAACACAGTAAGTTCTTCGTTTTTTTGCGTTATTTTTTCCCAACACTTCCTTTCTTCTCGAACATTACGCGGTACGTTACCGTAAACTCGTACTCCCAGTTAGTTCGTGTTGCTTTCAAAATCTGCATAAAAACATTTCATATTTGGCGATTTCTATAAGCATTCATAATTATATTTTTAGATTGGTATCAAATGCTGTGGTTAGTCGATTTTGAATTATGGGTAGTGAATAGAAGAGAGTGGGTGCAATTCAAACTTTGCACAATTGAAAACAACTACAGTGGAAACCGGTTATAACGAAAACGGTTAAGACGAAATATCGTTTATAACGAAATAACATGTCGGTCCCGACAAAATCCTATCTCTTTACATACGTTTTCCTTCGGATATAACGAAATAAAATATCGGTTATAACGAAAAGATCTTCGGTCTTCGAAGACCGACAAAGCAATTTTTTCTGCTTGAAAGTCTCGGGTTACCCTCTCCGTATTAAAAAAAAAAACTCGGCATAAACTCCGCTCTCCTTCTTGCCAACTCTTACCCTTTGACCAAGCGTCCCCCACTAGGGCGTACAACTGATGGAAATGCTTCTAGAGGTTTAGCTGAGCCACTACCTTATACGGTATTCAAGTTTTTGTCTTCCTTGCCCCATCAGTAGTAAGTTCTCTTTCTTATCGGTGCAATGGCGGAAAAGTCAGAGCGGAGAAGAAGCGCAGAAAGAAGCTTGACGACATAGGAAAATATGCCAATAACATTGTAATAAAAAGGACAGTAAAAAAAATCCAGATTTTTTAAAGAAAAGCTATCAATCATTTTATGAAAATGTATTGTTAAATGTTAATTGTAATGAACGGAAATCCAAACTTTATTATTTATAACGGAATAGACTGCCAGTGTATCGGCGTAAACTTGAATATTTTCTAGCTTCTCAATAAGGTCTCTATTGCGAACATTGCGTATATCATTTTAGTATGCGGTTAGTTTGCTGAAGTATTTTCTGAGCGGGTCAATTAGTACGCGTGGCACATCAAACAACATCTATGCTCTATGATCTATGCAACAGGGATGTAAAAAATTCTAACATCGAAATTCTGTACGCAATAGAGATGTACTGTACGCAATAAAGACCTTATAGCTTGAGAAGCTTTCATCTACGATAAAGGATATTCTTATAATATATTTTAGGCTATACTTGATTATAAATTGGTAGAATATGAATCAGTTGTATATCGGTGACATGTTCGGAAAGTTTTCTGACACTTTTATTGAGTCGCTCGAAATTCTTTATCGCGACGTGCGGTTTCCTTTCATTGGAAAATACTGCCTCTGAAATACGCTGTGATTTCTGGAGCTTTAAAGTATCTTGGTTGGTAATGCACATTGATCTATGCCTATACTGACAAAATGAAGTTCCCCCAGAAGCCAGGATCGTAATTACAATAATTACAAAGGATGCATGTAGCGAGCCGTCGGGTAGCCTACGCCTGTCTCTGTAACTTAGCCGGAGTAACCGTGCTTCCTTCGGCTTATGCCCATTCCGTACGTCGCCAGTTCCCCTTTCTTTTTCCCCAGTGTGACATATTCACAGGGACAAACCACTGAAACAGACCTTTAGGAATCTATGTTTAATTACAATACCACCATTAGTACTGAAAAGTTGTATGTCATCTTAAAGTCTAAACTTCAGTAAAGTAGGGAGTTTTTGTGCCAAACGTTTGTGCCTTGTTTTGACATTTTAAGAAGTTTATTTTCATTGGAGTAATAAGTACTACTGAAAAGGTTATGTCATAAAATGCAGGACAAAACCTCCGTCTTTGTGCAGTCATCGTGTAGACGAGAAAATAAAGGGAAATATTGTTTTCTTCGAATGTATTTTGTT
>JAHZNP010001033.1:0-28594 GCA_020615345.1 Triops cancriformis
AAAAAGTTTCAGTACGTATTATGTTGACGTGTTGAGGTTAATTAATTGCCAGGCGAAGTCATTTGTATTAACTCGTTTTAATTCATATTACTTTTTAAAGTGTTGTGATCCCCCAACACTCCGCGAAAGAAAAAAAAACATTTTGCCCTTTTGTCACCCCCTCAGTGATGGTACCCGGGGCGGACCGCCCCCCCCCCCCGTTCCCCCCTTCCTACGCCACTGCTCATAGCTGTACCAGTGAAAATTGCTACAGATATAGTACTAACTCTTACTGGCTGTCTTTTTATCCCAATACGGTTGCTCGGGTTGTATGACGAATTACTTAACTGACAACTAGAACTCATTGCGAAAAATGTTTTTTACCCTCAAAGCTACAGCGTCACTAGTTTCGCCTAGCATAGTTCTTGGTATTACCTTGTATTGCGTGAAGACAAGACAGGCTATTTCACGGTGAAGGATGTGTCCTTTGCGGATGCTGGGGAAGGAAGCTTTGGAGTGACATGGCATGTCGGAATCCGAAGAACTTATAGATGACACAATCGGAATTGCTTTGTCAACTCGTATAAAGTATTACGCCTTGGAGCTGATTAACTCTTTCTTTTTCTTTCTCTCGCATTCGTTTTCCGCGTCCTTGGTGGCATTCGTTTAGCGAATAACTTCTGTGTGCTTTTCTATTTCTGCGGTCCGTTTTACTGTCCTGGACTAGCGGAAAGTTTGGGAGACATAATTCTTCTTTCTGATTACAGCCGCTTTAATTGGATTCCAGTTCCTAGTTCTGGCAACAACTACATTTTACCAGCTAACATAATCTGGGACTCTTATTTACGGTCATTGACCTATTAACGATGGGAAAAAACTGTCAAGAAAAAATTCACTTGTGAATGAAAATAATCGTAATTACTCTTTTTATAGCACCTTCGCGCAGCTAGTCAATTTTTATAGATTTGAGGTGTTGCGTGGCAAATTGAAGAATTAAGTAGTTAATTCTCTTAAGCTTTAATTCAGTTACGTTTTGAGCAGCCGCTCATGAATTTCTAATTTATACAATACAAGAGCAAGGTCATCTGAAACTATCAGTGGTTTTCACGACATGAAAAAGATTATCAAAACAGTTGCGAAGATTTTGTTTTGAATTAACGAGAAATAAGAGTGAAACAAAATTATAACTGGATGCTTTTCTATTGTTCTTGTATCCTAACGCTGAGGCAAAAGACCATGGAGTGAGAGGGCTTTAAGCTGTGTTATCGCGTAAGCAAAATGGCCAATATATCTTTACACTTTTTTACACATTACACTTGTGCATTGGACTTAAAATACCTTTTTAACATTTGTGACGTAAAATCAATCAATACTGGGACCATCTTAACACTAAATCTGTGAACAGAACCACGCAATTTTTAGGTTATTTTCCAGAAAAGGGCACATTGTAAAGATGTTTGGCACGAGTCTGCAGATACCAATAAGCCAAGATGTGTTTTGCTGTGCAGTGATGCCAGATGAGCTCCTTGTACACAACGGCTTCGTTTTTTTTCACACTCACCACGCTCTTGGCTTTTCTTGGCTCTTGTAAAATCACTGTAGAGAACTGGGGCTAACTTATTCTCCTACCATTCTACGAGTTCTGCTCTATTAACACAAGTATTGTATTGAATTTTTTGGATAATTGCGATAAACGCTATACAAAATACTATACAATAAACACTTACAATAAACCACGAACCTCATTTTGTCAAGAAGGCAGACAATTCGGATGTATCCTATTTTCTACAGTACACAACTCTATTTTCCCCCTGTATATACATTTATTCTTCTATCGTGAGTTGTAATTTTTCGCCATTGCTCTGAGTTTATTTTGTCCTCAGCTTTCCCCCATTATAGGCGTTTGAAGAACAGCCGGAGATAGATGGGTAGCATTAGAGATGTGGAAAGTTCTTTTTTAATTAAAAAAACTAAGCTTGTAATACGAATCACAACTAATGCAAATTTCTTCGTTCAACATATGTATTGTTGAACATGATCTAAACCAGAGCTGTCCAACTGGAGGCCCCAGGGCCGGATCCGTGCCCCACCCTCTTCAAAAAAGAAGCTTTACGTAGTCTATATTATTATGTACAATATATTGCCACTTTACTGTATTAAGAAATTAAGTAAAAAAAGAGCAGTCAAAACGAATGTTTTTCCTGATCTCCTTACCATGTACTCAGGGTTTGCGACACAATGGAATATTGGACAGGAATTCTGAACCCACTTGACTGACGTATTTCCAGTCAACTTTGTTGCTGATTCTTGATTTTGATGAGCGATTGCCTGTCAAGTGATCGAACGTGTAAAAGAAATAGAATGAAGCCAGAAACGACAATTTATCGCTAAAGCGACGGCACTCGTATTAAACAATAAAAATAAATAAAAGACAACCAGCTGAGCAAAATAAACACACGTAACCATCATTTGCTCTCACTTTGGCTTTGACGTCAAAAATATATTTTTTAAACAGCGAATTGACAGTCGGATGTCGCGTGTTTCTATTTTTAAACTAATGTTGGAAGATAAAGAGAAAGGGTGTCGCAAGAATCTTCCCTATAGGAAGATTGTCATAATATTTTTCTTGTGCCCTTGACGTGTCACAGAAGAAAAACAAGTTGTGCATTCCCCCTAGCCTGACTCCGTTTTTACGAACAAATAATCGAAGGGAAATAGTAGCCGAGTAGCTTTAATGGTTTCATCTTAGTGGCAATATTTTTTCCCAAAAATTGTTCTCCGATTTAACCTGATACTCGCTATTTCTGAATATGTGACTGCACGAGCTCTGTTGGTTGCGATATCAGATAAAATGGTGACCATAAAATGCAAGCTTTCCTTAACCAAGTTGCAGTTAGAAACTCCCGAAACTTGAAGTTTCCACAACTGAAAAGAAAGCAATTAATAAAATCATAAGTTATTACTTTAGGAATTTCTTTTAAAAATTAGCTTGTATTACCGAAGTATGCCATATTTAGCGAATATTTTTCAGCGAAATGGGGAAAACTAGCAGGAGATGGCCGAATGTATTGTATATAATTTTCCTAGAGAATGAAACATGTCACCCAGTGGCTTTCTCTCTTAAAGAGTGTTGGCTTTATGGCGAAAATACGTTTTGTATTTCCCAAACGGTTCTCAGTCAATAATAGGATCTATTTCCGGACCTTCCAATACTTCAAAGTGTACGGTAGCATGGGTAAGTGTCAATATTTTGCGTCAAGCGCTACTCGTACGTAACTAATCTTGCTACCCTTCCTTCTCCGTTTACTTCTTTCTTTCGTAGTAAACAATCCTTCTAGCGAATAGTGACAGCAATTCGGTCCCGTGTCGCAGAGACTCGCTCGCCTGTGAAAACTGTCGCGAATAATTTCCATTGATTTTTTTATTATTTTCTTTTCCAGCGAAGAGGAGAAAGGTTTTGACCAGCGGTTTTTAGAATTCTTCCTTCTACGGAGTAGCGGAAAGAATCTTGTTATTTTTTACTTTCATTTAGCTCCATTTGATGACTTTAGACCTGGGCTAACCTCTGCCGTTTATCTTCTTGAAGTTACAGGAAAATGAACGCCACCAAATGAAAGAAAAAAATATTTTGGATGTCAACGAGTAAAAATTACCCTCGTGCAACTTGCAATATTTATTACTATTTAATTCTCTTCACAGACGTACATTTTCGGCGAAAGTTTCAGATGCCTGACTTTAAAAAAAAAGATACTTGCGCACGGTTTATCTAATCGATCTGGGCACCAGAAATGGTTCACAACCAAAATTTTCCTGAAACTTTTTGTTCCCTGGCTCTTTAAGCAAAACGTGTGTATCTTGGCATCCAAACTTTTCACATAGCCCGAGGGCTGGAATAGTTCTCTTCCATGGAGAAATACCGAAGCTAAAGCTACTTTTTGGTAAAAAAGGGCAAAATTAACGACTTCTCAGTTAATTTGGAATAACATTACTTATTATTTCTTTTTGAAGAATGCGAACAATTCTTTAGGTGCATTTTTTTCGAGTATTTTATAGACGCTACTGTACTGAATGTGCATGTGCAGGGCTGAAAGCAGCAGGCACTTACTTTCCTCACACAAAGAAGTAAGAAGTTGTACCCAGAAACTCTTGAGTCCCCCGTTTTTTCTTACGACTCCATTTTTCTTCCTTGCTGGAGCCATTTCTTGCACTATTATTGCTGTTTTCTTTCCGTTTTCTCATTTACATCTTAGAAACGAGAACAATAGCCCACAACTTGTCTCTGCAGCTGCAGTGACGTTCCCTGCAAATATAATCCTAGTGTAACCATTGCTAGTTGCAAATTCAGATCAGTCATACCCAATAGTCAGTACTGTATCAGCCGTTATTAAAATTTTCCTTTTGTCATTTCAGAAAGTCAAAAGGGATAGAAATTGCGCCATGTGGATTGAGTACAAATAGGGTTTCTGGGAATGGCTTGCCGTTTTGTCCTAAAAAATACATTACTTTTATGTGAATGCACAGCAAAACCTGTGAATTTCGAATAAACTTGGACGAAGCGAAGACTAAATCGTTTTTGTCAAAACAGATTTCGCAAAGCGGCAAGAAATGCTAATGTTGGGGAAGAGCTGATGCTAATGTACTAAAAACCGATGGACAGGTTTAGAATTTTAAAATCGACTTGGGTCACCCATCACCTCTGTCTACTTTCTTCTAAGTCCGAAAATATTTTTAGTTTGATTAAATATTTTTATTTAAATTTGGCAACAATGGATGAACCGAGTTTCGTGATATTCGAAAAGCCTCGGGATGACTCTAATTCCACGCAATGAAAGAAAAACATATCATACTAACTTTTCCTCTTAATATCTCGCACCCACACACTCCCGAGTCCCTTCATTCGTTTCTTTCTTCCTTCACACCCCATTATGAGCCTTTAGGGGAAGTTAACTTCATTACAGACAATCACGCGGCGTGTTTCGCGTGCGGCTCACCCAGGTTCGATTAAAAGACCAAGTCTGGGTCCTTAATTTCCCCTTTTCTTTCTTTTTCTGTAACGCGCGTAATCGCGTAAGTTCAGCTCCAAAAGCGACCAAAAGTGCTTCTCGACCTAGGGGCGGCCAGAAAGGGGAGAATCAGCTTTCTTGGCGTGGTTTTTCTATCACACTCTCCGCTCGAAACCGAGTCCTTTCAAGCCTTTCCTGTGCTTTTCATACGAATAGAGAGGACGGAGAAAATGAAGCACAAGAAGCGACGAAGCGAACAATATGATTCTATTAAAAGTCTGGTGGCTTTTTTTGCCGATTTTATTTTTTCTTGCCCCGCTCTCTTTTAATCAGCGCTTCGCAAAGTACGGCACGGATCCTTTTTTGCGTCTTAGGACGTGAGAAAGGCTCACTGCCATCTCTGGCTTTGCCTGCCGCTATTGGCAGATATTCTTTTAGCGTGGGCTGGCACAATGTCACGCGTAAATTCATTTGTACTCAAATTGAGCTTATTTGCAGGTTTCAAAGTAGCATTGCTTAATCGTTCGTGGCTTGAATTGCGACTGTCTCATTTGGTATTCTGAATTTACACGTGTTTAATGTAAAATCCAGTCATTAACAAATCATACCCAAAGGGCTTGATTTCGTTTCGACGTTTAGCGTTATTAGCGCCGAATATGGACATACGTGTTTGACAGAAAAGTCTTGTGAGTTGCGTATGCTAATCGACGAACAACCCATACGAAAAATTGAATTGCCCGAGACTGAGGTTAACTTTTTAATCTGCGATTTTGTTACGGCCAATTAAAGCTCGAATTTGACAGCAATTTAACTTCAGCAGAACATGATTTTTAATACAGTTAACTTTACTCACGCAGTATTTCTTCATGAAATTTTCCTACATATTCTTTAACATGATGTTTAACTGAAGTAGAAATGAGGTTTGAACCGACCGAATAAAAAATGCATGTTGACATGCGGTTATCTTCATTGACTTGCGGTAAATCAGCGTTAATTATGTGTTTAACCCCAAAATAACCACTTTCATTTTCGAACAAGAAGCCACAGCAACCTTGTGATGGGAAGTTTAATCCCAATAAATGTTCACGTCAAAAGAAATGTTGTAATATAATTGTGAAAAAATTTTAAGCGTAAGGTCAATCATTAATGGAATCATTTTAACGGAACTTTCACAAAAAGCTTTAGCAATTTTACGCATGAAGTTTTCTCTAGTCTTGTTGACATCAACAGGTTGAAATATATCTGACATTTGCAGGATCAATCAGTGGACGCAAACCCATGGGTTGGGCAAAGGGGTACAAACATTGCAATTTTCGGTCGAACTGTTGTTCATTCAATATTTTCACCACTGAATCACGTTATGTTGTGCAGCGTACTCACTTGCATAGAATACTGATTGGTAACCTAGCATTATTCGTCTGTCTCTTTGTTTTCAGTATTTCAAGATTGCGGTGTGCCTATTACAAAATTTCCTCAGTTGGCTGTTTCAAGTTTCACCGCATATTTAGCCCTAGTGCAGTATTATACTGTGATTCATTCCAATTTTTCCCGTTGGAAGTTAATCTGTTTCACTGAAGCTTGCCATAATTTAAGTTTACTTTAGGTATGAATGGCTCCGTGCTTTTGTACTTGTCATGAACAAGAAAATTACTTGGCACATCACAAGGCTTTTAAACTTCACCGCTTGCCTTTTCTGTCACTCAAGAAATTATTTGTTTGGATGTGAAATGGCTTTGAGCTAGTTTCTTTCATTTTCTTGTGGAATTAATTTTCATTTTCATTTTACTGTTTTTCTGATGCCTTTTCCTGAACAGTCCATTCCTTCGGTAGTATAAATTTACCTAGCGCATGGGCTAATATGACGTAGTCTTTTCGTCGCCCCTTGGAATGTTTAGGACCTTAATTGACGCGCTTGCTTGCAAATTCTGTTTTTGCAGACCAAAGCTTACATTGCTTTTCTTCTCTGCAGTGGCACTTCGCCATGAAAAGCAAACAAAGTATGAAGTCTGATATAGAGTGAAGTAGTCCTGTTTCGTCACTAAGAACTCTCTCGTCGCTGACGAGGAATGACATAGCCATTTGCCGTGCTCTAAAACCCATTTAGTCTGATCTCAGCCGAAACAGTTCTAATGTAATTTGGCCCACGTTTTATAACTTCTCAGCTTTTCCGGCCCTATAAGCTTCAGTACAGCTGTTCCACTTTTGGGGAAAATTTTCACAGGTTAAGTATTATAAAAGTCATACAATCCAGCCTCGCTTTAATCGGTGATTATTTCGAAAAAAATATTTTCCTCCTAAGCGGCTTTCCTTACCTTTGCTAGGAAAACCTACAGTGTGCAATATTCAAGCGCATAATAATAAAGATGTCATAATTGCCCGGAAAAAAAATAAGGAACAGAAGATGAAAGCACCACTATTCATTGTCTTGAAACAACAAGAATAATTCTTCTCCACTTGCCATTATTTAACTTGCCATTACTTAGTAAGTAAACAGTACAACTAGCTCGTTTCTGAACATACTATTTCAATCAACAGATTATGGAGCATTTTTTATAATTAAGCAGCTGTTTGTTGAGCTTTTTGCACCGTCAACGCTTCCACTTGACTTACGATGCTAAGTAAATAATAAAAAAAGCGCTGACATTGGAATGCTCAGACAGCTATAGAAGGGAATGGAATTAGCTTGCTCATAATTGTCACCTTACTCGGAAATTCCCAAACGCTACAAACATAACTAACCTGCAAAGGACAGCGCTAATCTAAATATTGCTGGATAACCCAAATCTTTGCAAATACTGTAATGCCAAATACTATAATGAATACTATAATGCCATTTCGGGGGCCGTCTTAGACCCTCCATTTGGTCACAAAGCTATTGAACCGTTAGGCACTCCTAGGGCGACCTTTCCTTTGCATACAGCGGCATTGGATTATCGGTAGGTTCAGTTTGAAAAGAGGTCGCTCAGTCCTAGTGGATCTTCGACCAACCTTCAAGTCTCCCAGCTTAGGACTTGTGATATTGACGGATGCTTTCTCATCATTTGATTAAAAGCATTACCTCATGTTTACGTGTGCTATACTGTGGATGCTGCTATTCAAGACAACACTAGATAACGGAGGATGCTAAACAATGACAGTACCCCATTCGCATTTAGGTATTCGCGGTCGAAATTTTTGTGACTGATTTCTTTATTCGCGGACGGAAAAAATCGCTTCCGCGGGTCAAAAATTGTTTAAAATAAGATTCTCTACCAAGGGAAGTGATCCAATTATGACTGCTACTTAGTGATCAAACACAGTAACACCGCAAACTGCAACGTTTGCATAGAAATATCGTTGAAAGAGCACAAGCAATGAATACAGAAGGCGAGCAAGGGAAAAAGACCATGACTTGGCACCTGAACTTGAACAATGATGACGTTTTGACCATCGAACATACCACCGAAAACACATTCAGGTGCAAATATCATTTGACTAGATCGCTAGATAGCGACTGAGGTATTTTCCACTGTATTTTTTCTACTACAAATTCACTATTAAATATGGGCGGCATTTTTATGGAGCATAATCCTTCGGGAATAAGGTCCTTCGACTGTACCTGAAGTTCATCATGAGAAATTACCCCGTATTACTGTTCCTTTTTTATACCTCATTATTACGTTTATAAATCAAGTCGCATGAATGCCGTATATTTTGAAAGCTTGTTTACTTCCACGATTTTTAGAGTACGTACACAATTGAATTTACGTATACACAAACATATAATGAGTGCGTATACAATTGATTCCACTGATAAGGAAAGGGTACCCGCAAAATTACTACTACGTAGCATAATTTATAACCACTAAAGCCTCACCCTCTCTGACACGGTACAATTGCTGAACAATGAATTTATATCTCTGGTGTATGAAAGTTACGACGTAAATGAAAACCAAATAATCTCCTGTGACTGCTCACCAACGAGACAATAATAACCTGCTGGAGCAATATATTGTCGCTTAGCGGTTTTTACTCCTTGCGATGTAGCTATTTGTCATCTTTTCACAGAAAGCAATTCTCTTGAAAGGATAGAGCTGTGGATATGAACTTTAGTAGAAAATATGTCCCTTCTCTGAGATTCTATGTTTTTCTCCGCTTCCCAGAGCTTTCGCAAATGCGTCACGTCAGGTAGCATCAGGTTTTCAAAATGAGCAGACGCAGAACCTCGAACATTTCTATTATTTTCACGAATTTCTTTGTCTGCCACTGCCTAGAAGAGAAAACGGGTGCTGGAGTGGGACATAACTTCACGAAAGACGATACAAATGCACGATTACTTGACCCTTTCCAGAAAGAAAAAAAAAACTTGAAATATTTAATTGTGAAACAAATTCAGTGCTAAAAAATTTAACAAATTAAATTAACGTTACAGAAACATCAAATTTTTACGCGTATGGGTTTGTGTAACTTTACGTAATAGTTTTCCAAGTCACGTTTCGAAATAAGATCAAGAATTTTTGAAGTAGAGTCTCTTGATCTACTAGTCTTCTCCTTGATGGTTCGAGATGCCGTAAAAGCCCAGGAATGTGTTAAGAAACAAGTATCGTATATACCTTTGGGGTGGGCGTCTGAGGCAACGGGGCGTTGGAAAAGGTCTCAGTTAGCTATGCTTTTATAACGTGTTGCTGGCGTTTTATGTACTGGAGCGTTTTCTGAGTCGTAAAAACGAGAGCAGCCAGAATCTTCTATAAAAGCGTGATAAAAAGCTGCCTAGAAATTGAGCAACTGCACCGTTGCTGCTTCCACCCTAAACACTCACACAAACATCCACACACCCAAGAAAGGGCAAAAGACCCCCGAATGCCCTTAGGCTGGTCCTTCTTCGCTTGTTATTGCCCCACCATGAACATTATCTCTTCGCAGCACCAACTGTGAACGAAAAGTGTCCTACTGTCCCACATTTTTTTTACTTATTTTATTCTTTCATTGCTGGGTTCGTCGTCTTAGTGCACGGCTTCCTGAGACAGCCCAAACTTCCCCCTTCGGTGGATTCAAATGCTGAGCATCATGTCACTTTGACTAATCACACACAAAGTAGCTAATTATTCAATGCACAAGTGGAATTTACGGAAGAAATTCTGTTTTAACACTTAGGGGACTTGCTTCAGCAGGAACATGCCAGTAGACATTGCTGCGTTGGATTTCCCTTCGTCGTCTTCTTCAGTCAAATGTTTTTCGCTCTGCAGTCTTTTCCTCACTCCCCCCGGCAAGCCACTTAGAATGTGTCCAGGGAGCTTTTAAAAAGCTCTGTTAGATGTTGTCTGAGTCTTTTCGTAGACTTCCCTCAGTAAAACCAATTGCCAGTGAGGAAAAAGTCTCTCCACGGTTTCACTTCGTAAAGATATGTAAAATTGAAAAGGAATCCCCCTTTTAGTGCTTGTAAAATGAACGATCTTCAGTAGGAAATTTTTGAGTCATTACATTTTGAGTTCCTTGTTAAATTTGTACACAGTTGTTAACTTCTGCGTTCATCTACTCGTGGCATTTCTTTCCCAGGCGTGATAATTAGTCTTCGTCGGTTTCTGACGAAATTTGGAGAATGAAAGGGATTTGCATTCTAATTGCTGCAGGGCAAACTTCACTCTGGAAAATGTTCTCTTTCTTCCTTCCAAAGTTTCAGCTTCACGCGGTTCACTTGTATTCACACGGCTTACGTCTGTCCCGTTTTCAAACTGTCAAATATCTAGAACTAACATATCTTATTATTTGCTTTTCACTGTTTTAATAACTTAACTCTTCTGCGAAAGGAATGCTGTCTGTTTTCATTCAAAACTTAAGTTTTAGTAGTTTCACTTTCACCCTCAATCTTTACTTCTCTTCCACTTAAAAACGTCACATTCCAGAAATTAATTACGCAACTGTTTCCTATTAATCCGTTGGGGGTACGTCTTTGTCAGAAATTACCAATCCGTTCACGTCAAATAGATTCTAAATAAAAGTTCAACAGTACGTCCAGAATTTTTCGTATTTAAGTTATTTCCTGTACTGGCAAGGAATTTCTTTCCAAATTTTTACAGTGGATGTTTTGTGCAAAGCAGTATCTCAGAATGTCTTCCGAAACTTCTGTGCAATGGTGTCTTGTTGCCCATGCTGTGAACCACAGATTTTTTTCTTCCAGGTGTCAATCCTCACTCCCCCAAAGGTTACGAAGTACTGGCCGGAGGACAGCCTCTACAGTCGCAGTGTTCGTTCTCGCCTTCCTCCGCGCATGATTCGTATAAAACTGTATTTCTGCGCCGATGCGGTACGACCACGACATTTTTGTACTTGTTAAAACTTGCTTTTCAAGAAAGGGAGATTTTCGGTATAGGCAAAATAGTTGAAGAAGGAGAATGAAAAGGGAAAGGCCTACAAAAGCAGAAATGCAAAGGACTCTTTCGTTCCCATTCGCCTTTGGGGGATATTGTCACAGAAATAAGTTTTGGTTGGTGTCACCGATAACGACGACTTGAATATCTTGCATATTTTCACCATTTTTTTCCTCGTCCTTTTGCTCTCTGTCCTTTCACCCTTTTCTTCCCTACTTGTATACCCAGTGAATTTTTTTACTCCTATGAGCCCCTTAGGGTGGACGGAAAAGTTATTTCTTATGCCAAAGCCTTCCCGCCAAAAGGGAGCTTTACGGAACACGCTAAGAAGATTCTCTCCCAACCACCTCCCTACTCTCAGAAAACAGCTCAGCTTTGAAGGGGAAGGGTTGGGGGAAGTCTTTTGCTTTTGCTTCCAAGCAGCAGCAAAAGAAGCAACTGGTATTTTCTGGCACATTTCTGCAGAAAGTTTGCAATATCTCTCGTCAGCGTTCTACGGAAAGGGTTAGGAGAAGAAGGAAGGAAAATATGAATATGTTTTCCAAAGGACCGGCAATGTACGCAGTAATAATTTATTTGTGGAAGGTAGAAAGAACGAAAGAAATGGCTGCAGAAATAGAAAATCGATGTTTTTTAAGAAGAAATGGAGAAAAGAGACATTGGCAAATTGACATCTTACACTTAAATGTTTCGTTGACGTAATTGTTTCCTTACGTATTTTTTCCGTTTATTTCGTGAAATTTATGTCATTTATATAATATACACGTGAAACAAATTATTAGTCTTAGTGATTGTGCGCTGGGCTAATTTGATAATACGAAGTAATCGTCAAAGTAGACAAACATTGTTCTATTACTATAGCTTTGATGTAAAACCTTTGAATGTTTTGAAGCAAATGTGGCGTGAAATTTGTCAATTAGTTCCGCGCATAGCTGTAAAGCATCGAGTCGTGTGAATAGTAATTGAATTTACGATTCAAGAGGAAATCTGCTTTTCAACCGTGGCAAAGAAGGCTATTGAGTCTTTAATGAGACAAAACCTCGTTATCTCAGTTCTTATACGATTGTAGTAAATTAATTATAGCTATTCAAATGTAATGACTTAGAATTACAAATTCAGGTAAGTGTTATCGTGTCTTCGCGTGTTCCTTCCTCTTTAAATAACGTATTTCTGGTTGGTGTTTCTATCGCAGGTAAACGCTAGCAGAGTTTTCTCTCCATTTCTTGCAAATCTCTATAATTCAACTCATGAAATGTAGTTATGATGTATTTAAATTTGTAATAAATTGTATTTTAATTTATGTACAGAAATTAAAATTATATTTGCAATATCATAATGACAGTAAAAATATTTCCAATAAGAATTCCAGTATTTCTTCCAACTAATCGAAGACTTCCTCGATTTTCCAAATAGTTCAGTAATTACTTAACTTGACATGGCTACAACTAGGATATAGTAACAAATCACTACTGTTTAAAGGTAATTGGCGTCTGCAAATCCCATTTTTTTATTGGAGTCACAAATGAACGTAGTCAGCGGTTTGCGTGAAAACTCAGAAGATAAAGACATTTTTTATCCCCATCTCTTGTAATAACTTAAAGGACAGGAGATTCCTGTCATTTTTGGAACATTATCACGAAAAGCTGGGCCATGGAAGAGGCAGAAACAAGAAGAAGACCACATCTGTTTGGATTCCATATAGAGAGGGGACACGAAATCTCGGATCCATTGTTGACCTTACATCTTGGCTTAGAAGAGACGAACAACACCCAGTCTCCTGACTTC
The DNA here is from genome assembly GCA_020615345.1 of Triops cancriformis. Classification (NCBI taxonomy): domain Eukaryota; kingdom Metazoa; phylum Arthropoda; class Branchiopoda; order Notostraca; family Triopsidae; genus Triops; species Triops cancriformis. Next base: position 13,115 of record JAHZNP010001033.1, read on the forward strand.
GCTTGTTTTAGAATGGACTAATCATAAGAACGCTTGTTTGGGCAAACTACAGGGTCCACTAATCGTAGTGGACGTTTTTCCTTTCTCGTGTCTACGAAAAGAGATGATTCCTCCGCATAGAACTTAAACATCGCCATGTGCAGCATGTACTAACGCTTCTAGTAATGAAATATGCAGAATACTTGCATAGTGGTTTCTTTTGAACAAGTTAAGGTTACATCGGTCTTTTGCGTAAGCCCGGGAGTTTATTTACTGTATCAAAGGGGTTCGGTTATCAGAAGAGCTGTGTGTGCATGAAAACACGAGAACTATGAGTGAATGATCACTGAAATTGCATCTCTTAGATAAAGATCTCTTTAATTGATCCGATTTCTAAGTCAAAGAAGTACTTTGCCTTAGGGACCGGATAAAAAGAACTTGGGACACGCTGAATTGACCACTAAACACTCTTCCTTGTAGGGTGACCAGCAATCCAATTTTTCTTATTATTACATGTATGAATACCATATATGATTAATGTATAACAAGATAATTAATCTTATGGTATTAATTTCATTACATTACTACACTAGTAACAACAATAATCATTTATTGTGATAGACTTAAAATATCGATGGACAAACTTCAAAAGTCACGTAAAACTGAGTGAATTTACTTGCAGTCACCGGTGCTTTACAGACGACCAGGACCACCGCGCCAGAAGTACAATAGAAACAGGACTCGCACCGCTTTAACTACAATTGAAGAAATCCATTTTAGAGTATTTCACATTAAGAAATTGGCATAAATGGCCCTCGTAGAGCAACCCACCAAAAAAGCGCCCCGTCTTCAGAGTAGGCTAAAAACGAAACTGTAAAATGCTGGACACGAAGACCAAAAAATCTAAAGAAAGCTATAACCCTAATAAATCAGAATATTCAAAAAGAGTGGGTGAATCAATGGACCAAAACCTCCGCCCCATTAAAAGACCTCCAAGGATGTCTTGATAATAAACCCATTATGGCAGCCAAAATACCAAGAATTGTTTTGTCTAAAGTAATTCAGGCAAGAAACAGCCATTTTCCTTCGCTAACTTTTTTAAAACATATAAAGAGATCTGTGACGCTAAATGTGGGTGTCAAGACCGAATGAACCAATATCTTTCCCATCTGTTTTCCATTGTAAATTTTATACGATGGATAGGGCTAAGCTTCTAAGAATTTTCCGTAAAGATAATCTCCACTTCAACCTACAAACTTTTTTCACCAACCCCATAATCATCACGCACACTATCACATTCCTAAATCAGATTTTAAAAAGTTCATTTAGCTGACTCGAATGCTATTCAACCACAGTCCTCTATTTTTATTTTTTTCTCAATGTCTATCTGAACCAAACGACACCAACCGGCCATTCAAAGTTTCTCTGTTTACAAAAATCCAAATTATTAGTTGATAAGGTAAAGAGCTACCGAAAATGTCTGTAAAAGTTTCCTTCAATTCTTTCCTTATGGAATGTATTAAGAAAGATTTTGTTTCCGTAAACGTAACCGTCAATAGTCCATGCCTGCGGTTTCGAATATTTTAAAAAAAACTAATCCAGGACTTCGAGCTAAAGGAATAACGAAAACTCAAATAAAATGGTACTGCGATGCTACTGGTTGGACTGTATCCTAATGTAACGTCGGAAAGCAAACCGATTTTAGCAAAAAATAAAAAATAAAAAGCCAACAGCACCCGGTGTTCCCAGGCGGTCACCAATCCAAGTACTGACCGGGCCCGACGCAGCTTGATTTCCAAGAGCTGACGAGTCTGGGTACATTCTGCGTGGTATGGCCGTTGGCAACAATATTTGTTTTCAGTCTGAATATATTTAAACTCCCAAGACATGAGGATAAAATTTTCCGCGTGCTATGCATTTATAAATCGAACTATAGACATGTCTATCTGATTTATGTACCATGAACAATGTTTTAGTTATGTAGCAAATGGAACAGAATAAAATCTTCATTTATGTCAAAACATGCTCTTTTTCTTCTCCTACAAGCAAACTGTCATGGAAATAATTGTTTTGCCCTGAGAAAGCCCGTTGATGCGTCCACGATAAAATTTGGGGTTTATCCGAAGTTTCTTATACCGAATGCTTGTTGTGGGCATTTACGTAAGGCCGGGAGCCCTATAGACCTGCTCCACAATAGCTGACATTCATTATAGCCAACTTCGTTATGCTGAAATTTTTACTAAGAAATTCTTGGGCTTTATTTAGTGAGTTCTACGTAAACTGAAAAGTTTCAATTCATCACTACGGCGCCTCATCCTTCACTACGTGAAATGAGGCTGCGAATTTGAAAGGCAGGCATAATGTGAATAAGAGGCTGAGTTTTGAAACCCAATTCATTCAAAGGATAGAAAAACAGGAGTGAAGCCTAGGCAAGCTTTTATAAAGACCGACTTTGGCTAAAAGGAAGCACAATGCTACCAGAACAGAAGCCCACAAAAAGCTCCCAACGTTTGTTCAAAATTTCACATGTTTGCCGTGCAAAAAGACGCGAATAGAACTGATGCTGTGACACAAGGAAAAGAAAAGGACTTGGGGGAATAAAACGGGAGAAAAGAAAAACAAATCGTTATTATACGACCTTTGTACAACCCCGGAATCGCTTTACTTTGCATAAGAAAATCACCCGTCGTTTGTCGTTGCTTCTTCCCTTATGACCTTTGACCCTTCTTTCCCCCTCTGGAGCGGGAAGGAAAGATTTCTTATAGTTTAATACTTGTAGTGTGGGAGAACAGCCGTAAAAAATACAAAGGAAGACAAAAGAAAGGACGAAAACGCGTGTCAGGATCAAGAGACGCAGAGCGTAAAGCTGTAAAACTAAAGAAGCGACTAAGAACAGCAAAAAAATCATAACTCCTAATCATGGATCGCATTCGCTGCAAACAAAACAAAAAGATGGTCTTCAATTCCATGAATGTTTAGTTAGCTGAGGCGTTCTTATCGTTTCAACTTAAAAGCTTCGTACTGAAGTTAAAAATTCATCAATAATTCGCACTGTAGAAAAATCTACCATTTAATGGCGGAGAATGGCCTAAAAGCCAGGAACCCAGATTGGGACTCTTTTTCTACGAAAAGTCGACAATGGTAGTAAAAACGGTGGAGTAAGCCCCCAAAATCGGTACACAACAAAGCCAAAAATTGGTAAATAAACATTTGTAAACTGACGCGCAAGACCCGAAAAATTGGTCTTATAATAACTATGATAAGGAAAGGCCATTTGCTACTTTTCGCTAGACATTTTGACGCACAATTCGCTTTGTTTGTTTTTTATTATATGAGCTAAATAATGAAATAACATTCAACACAGTTTTAACAACAATCAAATCGAATCTATAAACGATACACATACACAATGCAAATTTAAAAATAACACTTTCTAATACACCACTAACTTCGCTAACAATAAGTATCACAACAGTAAATATTTGGCCAAACAATTCCTCCAAACGTATTTAGAAAATAACATTCAGCATGCAACTTCAACAAATTTACCAAAAAAGGTTAAGCAATCCAACCCCGACAAAATAAAAGAATCAACAATCTAACTTTAACAACGACAATTTCACATTACAGCAATCAAATAATATCAACGAAACAATGCACAGAGCCAATTGAGACACAATATTTAGTTAGATTTGGCTCTTCATAGGTCATGACTGCAACACACTAAGAGTTTTGAAGGTTTTTCGAAGCTCAGGATTTCCGGATGTTGAGTTTCTAGCTAATTCGGTTAATTATTAGAAGAGTGCATTTAACATTTGTTAATCTCCTTAATAAGCCAGCGAACTTGGTCCAGGGAACTAAGTTTGGAAATACGCTACCGACTTTTGAGAAATATACCAGACTTGAGAAAACGGTGCGATTATTGAGATGAAGAATAAGAAATTGTGTGAATATTACCAAAACTAGGCAATAATAAGCATCTTTTAGGTCAGCGGACCCCATTTAGTTATCAAGCACATTTTTCCAGTAACAATGATTAATTTCAGATACTCATAATTCACCAAATTTTGCTACCCGTTCTTACAGTGCGGGTGTTTGATCAACGTAATTTGCAGCCCCGACTTTACAGTTGGTCATCGATTATTGTTAATTATTTCACCCCAGTTTCCTTTCTTTCTTAAATAAAAAGGTGTCGGAGATGATGGGGAAAAGAAGAAAAACAGAGCAGGCTTGGCGGGCTACGATATGTCCCGAGCTTCACGTTTTGACTCGCAATCTATCAAGGTCCGCTTCCACAACAGCAGCGCTATTTTGCGAGTGCGAGCTTCCACTTTTATCCTATTAAAAGCTAACAAACTCCTCTTTGTGTACGAAACTACAACGGCAAAAAAGCGAACAAAAAAGGACAACACGTAATGCACACTCGAACTTCAGCAGCCTTTACCGGGAGTGAAGAACCATAGGCTACGTCACAATAGCTCTATTTCTTATGGTTGAGCTTCTTGTCTTAACCGCCAGTCTTACGTCTTCATTAAAGAGCTAAAGCATTAAAGGGTGAAAAATGTGTTTGACACCTTGTGAGGAACCTTTTGTTAGAAAATTGCACTTGGGGGTGGGTGGGGGGTCTTCTTCGCCAGTACCGTTGACTTATACTTCTTTTGTAGAGTTGAGGTGTGTTACTTTTCGTATTCAGTCGCAATGATGAGTTGAAATTTAAAACAGACAAGTAGAATTATGGAACTTGTCTTGTTTTGGAATCGAACGTTTGCTATGGATTCTTTTCGAGTTCTGGACGGGCTTTTTGTGTACTACATGTGTAAAACATAAATCACATGAATGTGAATAGGAAACAACCTTACGCCATTTCTTTGCCCTACTTGCTTTTTCGCAGACATTTTTCCCATGAAGTGTACCCCTTGCGTGGCCAAAGTTGACTTTTTCCCTCGGTGCTCTTCCGAGGTTGTCAAACTGTGAGAGGCGGTTCCCAGGTATTTTGGCTAACTTTGAGAGTTTAAGGCTACAATGAACTTAACCGTGGTATAGCCGAATCACATGCTAAATGGCATCAGCGAATTTGCCGAAACCACTCAGTATTTCATTGAAAAATTTCAAAAGTAAAGATTTAAATTGTAATATCTACTACGCATGGTCGAGTTTTCCTTTTAAAAACTATTTAGCCAATTTTGCGGAAAGCGAGTCAAAGGTTAAGTTTTTTATTACTTTCTTAAATATACGGTCTCTATGTAGACTAAAACACCGTTTACCTAATTTATAGGCAAAAACGGAATTCAAGTCCGTCGTCTAGTTTCTGATTTAAAAATTAGATAGTTTCCTGAAATTTCCTAGGTGACAACTCCAAAACTAAATGTCCGATGTGAATTGTGTTTTCATTAAAATAATACTTTCAAGCGGCCCTAGTGAACCTTGTGATGGAATGTTGGGAATCGCTTTTCTGAAAATTTGACTAGCTTTTTAAAAATTTACGAAGAACTTTTAAAAGAAAATATCGACGACGTGCACTAAATAGTACAACTCTAAACTTTACTGTCGAAATTGTTTAAGGAAATACTAAGTGGTTTTGGGAAATCGTAAACACCATTTAGTAAGTGATTCCCCTATACCACGCTCAGGTGCACCGTGAGCTTAACGCTGTTCTAAAAGAGCCCGGTGATATTTTTCCTGACATATAGACATACAACAGAGAAATATGTGTTTGGTTGATATGTACTGGAGTTCAATATTGCAACGTTTAAATTCCCTATAATGGCTGTCACCTGTCAGTTATGGTTTGAGCATCATAACCACTAGGCGAGCTGGTATAAACAATTTTGCTTTGGAGTTTAGCAAAGCAATGGTGGAAATTTCTGGTTTCATCTCTTTGTGCAATTATAACACTATATTTACCGTAGGTGAGCTCTTAAGCACGGCGCAAAACGCGGTGGTTGCGGTTCTACCTTAAACTCTGAAGACGAAAAAAGAAAAAGAGAATGCAAGTGCTTCTGTCAGGAGAGCGGCGGACCTATTAGTTTGCCAACCACTGCTATATGGTTTTCCTAGCAGAATAGCCTATATGTATTTCTGAACTTATTCCAATATGTATTCTATAGGGTATTTCTATTTCCCTATACTTTTTTTATTGATTCATGAAGTTTATGAGAGTGCTCTGTGCGAGGGAGCAAGTGGTACAGAAGTGTTCCATAGTCTAATGCCTGCAGGTGTCTTTATGTTCCCAAGAGTGTCGGTATGTTCCTGAATTGCTTCTGTGCTACTGAAGGATTCTATAAGTGTCACAAAGTACAGTACATAGGAAGTGCCAGTAAGCATAGAATGGGTAGATATGGGTAGTTTGTTTACATTTGTAATGTAAACGTATGTTGTTTATTTGAAAGATTATCTACCATGTTAACTTTTAAGTCTTTTAAATTCTGACATTTTAACTTAACTGACCTCACGAATCTAGGTCGTCAAAATCTACAAACACATTTCCTTCTAATGTGATGCTGACACAGCATCACATTAGTCTGTATTCAGTTAAAGCGTTTACCACACATTCTTCGCTCTAAACGAAAACTGAAGGCAAGTATACTCAAAACGAAACTGGAAAATGCTAAACATAAAGACCAAAAAATCTAAAGGAGGCTATAACCCTGATTAATCCAAGTATTCAAAAGAATGGGTGGATCAATGGGTCATAATCTCCATCCACTTAAAAGGCCTTCAAGCATGTTCTGATAATAAAACCCATCATTGTAACGAGACTACCAAGAATTGTTTTCTCTAAGCTAGTTCAGGCAAGACCCACCTATTTTCCTACGCTAACTTTTTAAAAACGTATAAAGAAGTTCGATGATGATACATGTGGGTGTCAACAGGGTTGAATGCGGTAAAAAAAAATTACCGCTAGCGGGTTAAAGTAGAAGGGATTTTTCGTTTACCGTATCGCGATAAATGATTACCGCGATAATCTGAGACTGATGCGGTAACGGTAATCGGTAGCGGTAAAAAAAACAGGAGAAGGGGAAATTACTGGATGTCGCGAAAGTCCCACTTGATTTCCGATTTCTTTCATGTGGAATAAAGCAGTGCACGTACAACAGAGACGTACTCTTCTAATTAAATGGAATTACTATAGGGTGAACACACAAAAGACAACTATAGACATTTTTTACAAGGCTGCTTGTTAGTAAAAGCGAATTACGTTGCTAGGTCGTATAGGCTATGACTGCAGCATTTGACTAGGAGCAGCCACTTCGTTTGCTTGCTGAAATTTGAAGTGCCGTGTAATCCTGGAGAGGGGTTCCGCAAGAAGTTTAGGATTTAAATCCGAAAGGAACAGCGTTAGGATTAAACAAAGCAAGATAATTTAAGGTTAGGATTGAAAATCATTTTATTCAAAGTGATAAAGCAGACAAACATAAATAATGCATCAACCGGCATGGGAAAGCCACTGTTAAACAGGGTCACCCTATACTTACGAAAATTAAATCATAAAGGTGAACACATAGGTAAAAGAACTTCGGCGGACTACTTCGTTCGTGATGGAGAAATACGTTTGTAAAGCAAAAACTTGTTTATTGTATACCGGATAACATGACATTTATATTGCACAAACTTTTGGGATGCACTATTTGGTGCTTTAACCCAAAACTTTATTGTTGAATTTCAGGAACAATAAACGTTCAAAACACTGATCCGATACTTTATTCCTAATCGGAGTAAAAATTCGTCCCGGTACGCTGAAAAGGCGCTCACAGGAAGCCGAAGATGGCAGTGGAGCGTTGTACTTCCTGAAGAGTGCCTTGAGTGTCGGGTATCTCTCAAGCATTTGAACGCTTTCAGAAGGGTCAGCAAGGAAAAGCTCGACTTCGCTTAGCTTAGAGGCTGACTCTTTGCCCCGAGAAACTGATCGGAAATAATCCTTTTTGGGCCTCTTGGGAATATCGTGGAAATCCTGGCTTTCTTCTCTTTCTTCTGGTAGAGACACACTGGTAAAGGTTAAAAGTAAACGTTAATATTCTATCAAATTACAGAATGTTAGAATGCAAAAATGTCTGCCCTTGGGGCAGACTAGCCGCAAATCATCTGAAATCTAAGATCTCAGATGGCGCAGAGAAACGAACATAAAAAATCATTAAGTTTTCGTCTTACCAGATTGGGCTTTCAGCATCTTGCTCCTTAGCTTGAATAAAAGCATAAAGCTCTGCAACTCTCTTGATGTTTTCTTGACGTTGCTCTTGCGGAAGCCACCAAACTTTAAATTTTGGATGCAATATGGTAGCCACGATTAGCTGTTCCTCTTCAAAGTATCCAGCGAAACGTTTGTTAACAGCCTTTTTAATCACTTCAGGGAGGCTTCTGCAAACTTTCAGCCCCGAAGTTTGCAAACCTGTCATCTCCTCTTGCAGAATTTTCAAAGTTGGGAGCAGGTATGCAATTGACACATGAATGTCACCTTGCAGAACATCGATAGCTTCTGCCAATGGCTGCATCACTTGCACAAACTCTTTGATGAACTCCTCCTCTACAGGGCGAAAAAAAGGTATCTTAAAATGAAGGAAGAGGTTCCGAACTCCCGATCTTGTTTTAGCCAGAAACATCCCCATGCGTTTGTAGGCGTTGTACCAAGAATTCCATCTGGTAGAGTTGGGCTGCACGAAAAGGCCTCCAAGCTCTTCAGTAATTTTGTGACAGGCCTTTGGACTCCTTCGTTGCTTTTTCGTAATTTGCTTGATCTTAGTATCAACAGCCAACTTGATTTTAAGGAGCGTAGGATCTAAACCTTTCCTGATGTCTTCCTTTGCGATGAGGTTTAATGTGTGGGACGCACATCGGCGGTGAGGTGGTAGGTTGTAATTTGAAGAAATTCCAGTGTTTGTTTGCAGAATTTCCGTAAGGGGAATGACTGATTCGGGCTCCTCCTCATCCGTCATTCGTACACGCTTGGATGTAGAGGTTCGCACGTTAGGAGTTAAAATCGAGGGTAATTTCGACGTGCGTTGCTTCTTCTGATTCCGAATCAATTTGCCCGTCGTCCAGCTCACTGTCCGAGAATTCCGACGACAGTTCGTTGAAAAGTTCTGCATGCCGTCATTCCTTCCAAAACGCTTAAAACGATCAGTCTGGATTTGTGTGGTTCGCGCCGAACTTGTATTGCGCGGCGTTGTTGCCATCTCCTCATTTAAGCAAAATGAATCTTCTGTTACACGAAGGCCTGTAGGGAAAAGGACTGTTGAGTCCACTCCGTACATTCTGAAGGCTTTCTCGAAGTTACTGCCGTTATCCGTAACAGTTGCAACAACTTTCAATGAGATGTCGAATTCTTCATAGATTGATTCAAGTTTCGTTGCAATTACTTGATAGTCGCACAAGCCATAAATTGCCCTAATCGCCAAGCATGCAGATTTCCGTTCAAGCTTTTCGTCAAGCCAGTGAACTGTGACGCCAAGGAACTGCCGTCCCCTAGAACTCCAACAATCCGCGGTAGTGCACACCCACGGTGCTGCAGCCAGATTCTGTTTTAGCAGATCTTTCTTTGCTGTAAAGTTCTTCATAATTTGCTCCTTATAGTATGGCTGAGTCCTTATCTGTTTACCAGGGGCTAGTTTGAGAATAAAATCCTTGAAAAAGTCTTTGGTCGTTTCGTGAACCGGGTGGAGCCCTTGAATTAAATACTCCTAAATAAGTTAAAATCAACTACAAACCGAACTTGTACAACAGAAACAAATTTGCTAGTACATACCACGATATACGAATTCAACGCATCTTGAGTGACAGCTTTGGGATAACCAGTAAAGGAAAGCTTCTGTTGCTCTATCTTCGGTTGAGTTATGCCGGACACAGCATGCGAGCCATCCTTAAAAGAAAGTAATCCCTTTTCCAAATCAATTGCTTTGCACAATCGGTTGAATTCCTCCAAATGGGAGGCATGTTGGTTCTGAAAATAAACAAAACACGTTAGTTGACACGGTCAGTACGACTCCACAAACTATTCCCGTCGCTATTCGCTTTTAAGCTTTTCGATTATGCCAGAACATTTTGGCATTTGCGGTAAAATCACTCCGCTAATTTGACCAGAGATTACTACTTCATTCATATTTAATTAAAAATTTGTTATATTTTTATGTACGTTCTATAGACATTAAAATAACAAATTCCTTTTTCGTTTTACAAAATTTAATTACTTGCGTTATTTCTGAAGTGCGAATTACAATAGTTTTTTTCTCATAAGGTTAATTACTTTTGACGAACTATTATACTACTGTCTCAACGTACATCTTATATAGAAGAATTGTCCTTACACAGGTTTCAACACTTTCATTTAGGTTACACATTGGACCGGTTGTGCTAAAGTTATAAGGAAAATGATCTTCACGTATTACTGCAATATGGTTCGTGCGACAAAATAGTGAAACTGAACTATCAAAAACTACTTAATAAAATATGATAATTCTTTCCTAATTTTTTTTTACAAAAAGATAAGGTAAAATTTACTTTAATGTGCTTCCTTAAATTGCCCCTCGAGTTAGTGCAGGCCGTAAGGACTTTCCCTTTTCTCGGGCAATCACCTTGGCGGCAGTAGTACAAAAGAGCATTTTCACCTTTGCTCGCTTTTAACTTAAAGAAATGTGGCGGGTATTTAATAACTTCTTGCTTAGCAGCAAGTGCCTCCAGTTTATCAGCTGCCAGCCTAGTTCCAGTTGGTTGGCTTGGCCCAGGCTCGGGATTTGACATAAGAATCGAGTCATCTGAGTCATCTATGATAATCTCCCCTACGAAAGAAATTTGTTAGCCGTTTGTATACAATGGAACACAGTTAGTGAAAGCAAACTTACTGCCACGTGATGCGACTTCCTCTTCGATTGCAAATTCGTCCATCTGGTCAGGCCGACTCCTTTTGAATTGTCTTAAGCCCTACAAATGAAGACACATTAGGAAAAAACTATTAATTCCTTCAAGTCTTGAGTATATCGTTACACGTGGCGACGTGGCAAAACAGTATTCATGTATTATAGTTGCTTTCAGTTGAAAATAGTATAGTTACATAACACTTATACTTACAGAGAAACCGTTCGTTATATAGTGTGGACGAAGCACAAGAATTTGATCAAATCGTGATTAAATAAACTAAGTAAACGTAGCGTTCAGCTGCAGCTTAAAATTCCTTTTTAACTCCGTTTTGTTTTCAACACCAGAAATCTCGAAACCGCCGACCGCGTTGAGTCAAGCGAACATCAGACGCCGCATCTCAACAAGTCACGTGATCCCAGGCTCGGCCAGATGCCAGGCCCACACGTGTTTTCTAGGCGTTCGATGATGTTTGAAGGCAAACCTGATACGTAGTCCTGTATGTCTTTCGCTCATTAAACGTCTTACATTGTATTTGACACTCAAAATACGTGTAAAAGACGCTTCATGCCGTGTATATTACTAGGGGAACTTGCAGTGACGTAACGCCCAGCCAAAGCTGTCTCGAAAGTCACTTTTACACATTTTACCGCTACCGCGCGATACTTCCAAGTCCTCGCGGTAATGCGGTCATTGCGGTAAATTGCAATTTATCGCGGTAGAATAAAGCGGTAAAAATATCTACCGCGGTAATTATCGCGATAAGCAGAAAACCGCGATAATTCAACCCTGGGTGTCAAGACCAAATAAACAAAATCTTCTCCGTCTATTTTTCATTGTAGACTTCATAATAAATATAGGGCTAAGCTTCCAAGAATCTTGAGTAAACATCATCTACACTTCAACCCACGAACATCTTTGACCAACCCCATAATCATCCCTCATATTCCTAAATCAGATTTTTTTTAAAAAAAGTTAATTTAACTCACTCAAGTGCTAGTTAACCAGTCATTGTCTGTTTTTTTTATTGGGCAACCCCGCGTAGGCTTACGCCTATTGCGGTGCAGTGAGTCATTGTCTGTTGTTTTCAGTATTGTTATTGTTTTCTCCATCTCTCTTTGAACCGAATTACCCCAACCGACCATTAAAAGTTTCCCTGTTTATAACAGTCAAGATCCAAATTACTAGTTGATAAGGTAAAAAAACTAATTACAATGGGTGTAAGAGTTCCGTCTCATTGAAATGTTATTCATAAAGCTGTTTCAAGAGACCGTAAACGTCAATAGGCTATATCTACGATGGTTTTGAATATTTTTTAAAAAGGAAAACTGAACCCATTCTTCAATTTGTACATTAGAGAATAATACTTCAAAATAACTGTAGCCGTTAGCATCGCTTCCGGAAAGGCAGGTGGCAAAGCTTTGAAGACTCCATTCTAGACGCTCAAGTCAGACCTCTTCTGGCATCCTCTTGGCTGTCCGCTTTAAGCTATGTGTGCACAACATTTGAATTTGTGCAATATTTTTTGTATTATTTTTTAAACTTATTTTATAGTTACTTTGGCTTTTTAACGCCAATTTGGAAGCAATATTATTAATTATAATGGAAAGAAATAGCACAACTAAAGGTTTAAGTAAAATAACAAGTTACTGGGACTGTACAAGCTTCTGAGTATTTTCGTGAGCACTAAGGCGCTCATTCCAAAACATCAAAAGCTCACAAATTGTAAGTAGTTGAAAAAGATATCGCACTTCTTTGGGTTTCCTTCTTGACCTTTTGACACAAAATTGCCAAACTTGGCAAGTGACTACAGCCTCTGTCAAGAGACAAGGAGCACTTATTTGCCAGTAGGTAGTACTTCGACGGCTTACTGTATAAATTTTTGGTTGTTAATTAGAAGCTCCACAAGTTATTGTAGTTCGAAAGACATTTTCCGCTTTTTCCTAGTTTGACGTATGGCTTTATTTGTCCTTTGGAGTACCGTCGAAAATCCTGGCACCTTTTGTTCGATTTCTTTCTACTGAAATTATAGGACAAAGATAGGAAAAAGTTTCGTATTTCGAAAGTATGTCTACGAAAACGTATAAAGAAATTAATCGAAATCCAATAAATAAGGCCATTTTATGTCGTCACGGATATAGTAACAAATTGAAATTAAGGGGAAGTCAAAGAATGCAATTTTTGAGGAGAGAGGAAGCATCCTGAAAAAGTTGGTGAAAAACTACGTATTGGTTGGAGGTCTTCGACAGGAAAGGACTTGTTTTTGTTTCAAGTGGCTAGTCTGTTTTCTCCGAATTTAACGTTCGTTTTTCTTTTAGCTTCTTTTGTAGGATGATGCGAGCTTTCAAGAGAGTTGTCAATAGAAAAAAGACAGTTTTAGGAGCACAAGCACTACGCTTGGCTACCCTTAAGTGAGTCTATGGTCAGTATTTTTATATTGACGCTTCCTGACTTTTGCTATGGTAGTGTTTTTGTATTTGAAGGATTTCTTTCAAAGGGAGTATCAGAAAATATCTTATACGTAAATAGAACTCTTGCAGTTTTTTCATGGTGTGAAAAAGCTCAATCCTTAATGGAAGTATTCACTTCCACTGTTGTCATAAGAGTAGCCGTTTACTTGTTTTGAACAATGTCAACTTCACATCAACAAAACAAAAGGTGGTGCGCTTTGCAGCGAAACGGAATGGCACGGAATAAGCTTATTGTATTAAACAGCTTTGTTTCTTCACAACGCAAGATTGCTCTTAACTTTCGCCGCTCCTGTACATACAATCAGGAATCTTACACTTTACTTAAGAAGGATTCATATTAAAATGAATTTCAGGGATTAAAAAATCCGAAGGACACATTTACATAAGTTCTATTTCCATTCTATTTTTGCAGGACCAGATATGATAGTACCATATATTGATATTAAGGCCACTGTATCCTTGTGCTGTAGATGCATGAAAACAAAGTCATGATGTACAAGTTCATAAATACAGTGAGTGGCAACAGGCGAAAGCCTACGCCGGTCATAAGAGAAAAAAAAGGCCACTGTATACCGACTTGCCTTATGGACAAATAACATGGGAAACCTCGTGAATCATTTTGCGTTTGCTGCTAAGTAATTTGACAAAATTTTCTGACAGTAATGGTTTGAATAATAATATCTGGAATCCGACTTCGTTATATTTTCGAAAATGTTGACAGTTAATTTGTAATCGCTCGAGAAATTTCACTGTTTTCTTCAAATTTCGAAATTTGAAAATTACGCCAAGTCTGATTCTCCGCATTAATAATTAAAAATTTTCTGTGCAAAAATTTTCAAAAAAATGCAATAGTTTTTGCGAAATGGTTCACAAGATTTACGAAATTTTAGCTTCTAAATTGTGCTGCCACCCTTGCAACACGTGAAACTTAGAAAATGTTCTTGCACAGAAAATTTTTAATTATTAGTACGGAGAATCTGACGTGGCGAAATTTTCAAATTTCGAAATTTGAAAAAATCAGTGAAATTTCTCGAGCGTTTACAAATTAACTGTCAAAATTTTCAAAAATATAACAATATCAGATTTCAGATATTGTTACCCAAAACTTTACTGTCTAAAAATGTTTTAAAATAACTTAGCAGTAAACGCAGAGTCATTCAAAAGGTTCCCCGTGTATTTGTCCACAAGGCAATTCGCCTTTCAAAATATTTTATGCAAAAATATGCTCGTCCAATTCCTAAAGAACATTGAATGAATTGAATCCCTTGTTATAGTGCAAACAGCAGTCAGAACCAGAGCTGGTCAAATTCAATCCATTGAATTGAATTTGACTTAATTTTAATTGAATTTGTCCACTAGTATTTTTTTCAATTGAATTGACGTGTATTAAGTGGCTGTGTAAGAATAGACTTAGAAAAAAACAATGGAATTGGCTAAAATTACTTCAAAACTTTCTTTTTAATTTCGACTCTGTACAACGTCCTATAGAAGGAAAACTCGTGAATACTTCAAAAACTTATAAGCACTGCTTTTGTTCCCTTTTTCCCGAGCGGCAATTCAGTTTTCACGTCACTTGTTGTCTATCTTATTCGATTTAACGCCTATTGTTGGTTACATGTATTCACTTATCAAGTATTAAATATGAAGATTTTTGTGAGAGACAACTCTACATATTTAATACTTGATAAGTGAACACATGTAACCACCAATAGGCGCAAGCCTACGTTGTGAATGAAATAAAAAAAATATGTAGAGTTGTCTCTCACAAAAACCAAACTTAACGAAATGAGTGGGAGGATGAATAGGGGTGAGGTGAAAAATGAAGGGGGGGTGATACAATCTTTTGCTGATTGTCATTGGCATTCGGAGCTTCGTGAAGGCTATGTAATTTTGGCTGCGGCCTTACGAAAAATGGCTAAATCATGGAACACCTTAGGGTTTGTTAATACGTTTTGTGCGTTAAAATGTATTTTCAGGGAGCACAGTTTCCGAATTAGTACTGCTCTCTCCTTGTTTAGTAGGGTGCAGTTGAAGAGAAGGTGGTTGAGGCAGTGGCGTAGCAAGGTCAGATGGTACCCGGTGCGGAAATTTTTTTGTCACCCCCCCCCCTTTGATCGTATTTTTTTCCCGAAATTTAGGAGTCGGTGATATGCTCATTATTTACAAGCTCACATTTTAGCCGAAG